>CM065592.1:455530927-455554761 GCA_033119425.1 Bufotes viridis
CTGTTCTTGATGTTGCCTATTAAATTCTTTGAATGCTTATTTCAGGAAACTGATTAACTAGAATTATTAATTTCCTTTATCATTATGTTTTTATATATATTTTTATCTATGCAATTGAAAAATTCCTTTCTGGTTGTTTTCACACATAGATAAAAACAGAACTAAGGGGTCATTTATGACCAAATATATACCACTTTTGACGTATATTTGGCACAGATTTTTTTCGCAAAGGTGATTTGCTTCAAAATCTGAGATTTCTTCCTTTCTGCGCCACGTACACCTGTTCTAAAAAGGGAGGTGTAGGGGGTTCAAATGGGACATGGTGTCTAAAAACCAGTCCAGTAAAATCTGCCTTCCAAAAACCATATGGCGTTCTTTTCCTTCTGAGCCTTGTCGTTGGGCCATACAGTAGTTTACGTACCACATATGGGGTGTTTCTGCAAACTACCGAATCAGGGCAATAAATATAGAGTTTTGTTTGGCTGTTAACCGTTGCTTTGTTACTGGAAAAAAAATGGATTAAAATGGACAATTTGCAAAAAAATCGAAAATCTGAAATTTTATCTCCATTTGCCAGTAACTCTTGTGGAACACCTAAAGGGTTAACAAAGTCTGTAAAATCAGTTTTGAATACCTTGAGGGGTGTACTTTCTAGAATGGGGTCCTTTTGGGTGGTTTCTATTATGTAAGCCTCACAAAGTGACTTCAGACCTGGACTGGTCCCTAAAAAGTGGGTTTTTAAAAATTTTCAAGATTTGATTCTAAACTTCTAAGCCTTGTAACTTCCTCTCCATGCCCTCAACACCCCCCTTCATGTGCCTGTAACAAGTATAAAAATAAAAATACTTTTACTTACCTCCAGCGATGTGATGCAAGCCTCTTCTGTGTCCCGCACTGTACGGCTCAGAACTGAACCGGCCTCTGATAGGCTGCGGGCCTAGTTCTGACAGCCTATCAGAGGAACAGGGAAGGGAGACGCATCCTCCCCTGCCGCAGCACAGCCATCTGTATCGCTGTCCTGAGCACTGCGATACAGATGACTATGGAGATGAACGCTTCCACAATGGAAGCACTCATCTCCCTGTGCTCTGCCACTGCCACCACTGCTGGCCATAATTAAATTATTACAGCGGGGCTGCGGGTCCCCTTCCCCTGCCGGCCCGGTCCAGCTGGGAGAGCTAATAATAGCATCATACCATGAAGGGATATAATTTTTTGACCGTTAATTAACTATTGCTGACAGATTGCCTTGAAATGAGAGTAGTGGATTGATGACCACTTAACAGCTACGAGTGATGCCTGGTGGTCAGACAGAGCAGGGACCACGCCACCCCTTAATATATCCCCAATCTTGCGCTATCCGAAGGAGGGCCAGATTCCTTAGGTATCCTCATAGTCCGAATGTAAGCAGAAGGGAAGCAAGCTTATGGGTGTAAACGGGTTGGGATTACAAGGGAAGTGAAATGAGGCTGATATCTTAGTCCAGGCATTAATGATACCCTTAGAAGTTAAAGGAATCTTAGAGCTACATCCTGACAGAGATGGAACTCTCCAAAGTTGTGCAATAGCGGAAGGGGAAATTATATTGTGAGCAATCTGGCAGCCCAACTTTTTGATATGGGGGTAAATAAGTTCAGAATGAAGTCTCCATTGGATGGACAAGTAATACGCTTTGATATCTGGCATCCCAAACCCACTTTTATGTTTAGGTAATATCAACGTAGAGAAATGGGTAACATCTGTAATAAGTATAGTAATTTAGGTAGGATGTATGTTTTAATTAAGCTTTTCCTGCCTATCCTGGACACATATGGAATATTTAGATCTTTTATCTGTCGCTTAATGCTGGCGAGTAGTGGGGATAATTCAATTGAAAAGACATATTAGATCCTTCGGGATGCTTACCCTAGGTAGTTAATATGGGTGTCAGCCCATTGAAAAAGTACAGGGACAGTATTGCCTTTATGAATTGGAGAGGAAAGTCAAATCTGTGAAGGACGGCCTCCATAAATCTCCAGTCAACCCGATCAAATGCTTTCTCAGCATCTGTGCTGAGTAGATTAAGTTGAGTGTTATTAGCTAAAGCATATTCAATGGCCTGTTGCACTCTGAAGGTACTGTCCCTGCACTCTCTACCCCCACAAACCCGGACAATTTTTTATAGTACGAGATGGGTAGCCCATTGGGCCCGGGGCTCTTACCGCTGGGGATAATGGCGAGAACTTTGCATATTTCCTCAAAGGGGATAGGTGTTATTAGATTCTCTCTTCCTGCATGTTCAGTACTGGTAGACTAAGGGTATCCAGAAAAGTATGAATGTTTGCCTCTCTAGTAGAAAGATCAACCAGGGATTCACGAGGGTGGATGTTATATAGCGATTGGTAATAGGAGGTGAAGACCTTTGCAATTTCAGGAGTGGAGGTTATGGTTGTGCCATTATGGAATTTCATTTGTTTAATATGTATTTGTTCCATCCTATTTTTGATAAGTGCCGACATGATTTAGTTGCCTTTGTTGCCATTAGCATATTGTTTATGTCTAAGTCTTATAAGGGCGGTGGCCGCATTAGTATTTAAAAGGATTTAAGTTCGTTCTGTAACCTCACTAGGGTTTTGTGTTCTTTAATGGCTAATGATCTCTTATGGGAGCTTTCTATTGTTGCGATTTGCGATAGAAGATAGGAGATCTGCATTAAACGTTTCTTCTTCAAGTGAGACCCTAAAGCTATAAATTCTCCACGAATTACAGCTTTGTGAGCTTCCCAAATGGAAGCAGGGAAGCTCCAGATGGGGTGTTTATGTTAAAGTAAGCCTGGCGTTTCTCATTAAAGGAGGTGAAATCCAACAGTGTTGGATTTCACCACCATGTCCATACTTTTTCAGATAATTCAGGATATTTAAGAATAAGAAGATGGGAGCGTGATCGGACACTGTTATACTATGAATATCTACACTCTTGACTTGGGGTAGATAACGGTCTTGAATGTGGAAATAGTCTAGGTGATGATATGACCTGTGGGTTTGGAGTAAAAAGTATAATCCCTGCTGTCTGCGTGCCTAGACCTCCAAGCATCACTCAAACAAAGCTCCCTCAGTTTATTGTGGATTCCCTAACGAGACCGCAGATTTCCCCGTAGAGGAGTCGAGTAACGGATTTAAGACTAGGTTGAGATCTTCTCCTGGTTAGTTGGACTGCTTTATCTAAATTGTCCATGTCAGGAAACCCGATTTCCCCGAGGTGTTTAGGTTTGACCATGGCGGAGTGAGCGACTCTACATATCCCATTCGCCCAGGTGTATTTTAGGAAGGTTCTCCAGAGTTGAGTAAAGAAAGATCTTGGTAGGAATATGGGAAGTGTTTGAAACAAATATAACACCTTTGGCATTATCATCATTTTTAGTAGGTTCACTCTGACCATCCATGATCTAAATGGGATTTCCCATGAATTTATTATGTTCCCTATGTGACGAAGTAGTGGAGTGTAGTTTAATGCATACCAATTATCAGGGCTAGGAGATAGATGTAGGCCTAGATACTTTATATGGTTATTTGACCACGAGAAGTCCGTTTTAGATTTAGCCCGACGTATCACGCTCTGGGGCAGGATATATTCATTGCTGTTGATTTTGTCAGATTTATTTTAAAGTATCATAGCGAATGAAATTCATCAAATATCTGTGATAGAATAGGGAGAGATATGTCAGGGTTAGAAGTGATAACCAGTAAATCGTCTGCATATGCTGCCGTTTTATGACACTGTCCTCTAATTGTAACTTTCTGGATGCTGTCTAATGTGTCTCCATAGTGAGGAAAAACAAGAGTGGAGAAAGCGGACAGCCCTGCCTTGTTCCATTAGTGATCTGGAAGCTGGATGACAGAGTACCATTTATCCTAATTGACGCAGTAGGGTTGGTGTATAGTGCAAATACAGCGTTAAGGAGGGGTTCCAGAAAATTACATTTTTTTAATACTTTCCTCATATACACCCAATCTACTGTATTACACCCTAGCATACTGTATTAACTGTAATAGGTTTTATCTTTCCCTCTAAGGGTGTAAGGGTGTTATCTTTTCCCTCTCTGCCTTTGATAAATCCGACCTGCACCTGATTAATCAAGGAGCGAAGTAGATATTGAAGCCTATTAGCGATCATTTTGGCATATAGTTTAATATCTACATTGAGTAAGGATATGGGTCTGTAGCTGCTACACAGTTTGTTATCTTTACCCTCCTTGGGCAATACAGTGATGTGGGCTTCCAGTGATTGTGTAGGGAAGTTTCTATCCTTAGCTGCTGAATTGAAATCTAGCAAGAGATGTGGAAAGAGCGCCTCATAGAATGTTTTATAATAATTTATCGAAAGTTCTGGACCGGGGCTTTTCCCAATGGGAGTTTCGAGTTTTTTGAGCTAATTGTAATTCATGCATAGTGAATGGAGTCGACAGATGGCTTCTCTGCAAGGTAGATAAAGATGGCAACTGTAAAGAGCCTAGAAGTTTCTCCATCTGTTCTTTTCTGGTTGTTTAAGGTGTGTCATTGGTTCTTAGGTTGTATAGGGAGGTATAGAACCTTTTGAATTGGATCGCTATGTCTTTTGTGTCTGTAGTTATCTCTCCAGGTGGGTTCCGAATTTCTTTAATAAATGCTTGATCTTATCTACGTTTAGCCATTAACGCCATCAATCTAGAGCCTCTATTACCGTGTATGTAGATTTTATGTCGAGCATGTAAATAAGCTTTAGATGCTTTGTAATTCAACAGCTGGTTCAATTTTTCTGTATTTATCGTGAGTTCAGCTAAATCTCGCAGGACTTATGAATATTTGTGTTTCTGCTCTAGCTTGGTAATAGTATTTAGTGTGTCATCTATTTCTTTTTGTCTTTGTTTCTTGACACAGGATCCGAGAGCAATGAAATCCCCTCATACTACTGTCTTGTGAGATCTCAATATCACAGAGGGCAATATTTGAGAAGTGGTATTTTCAGTAAAGTAATTTGTTTTTAATATCCTATGTGGGACTGACTTTATTATAGCTTTATTTAATCGCCATCTAAATGATCTCTTGGGAAGGGAGTTGATATTGAGAGCAATGCTTACCGGGCATGATCAGACATTCCTATGTTACCTATGGAGGATTGTGCCAGGTTATGTTGATGTGCCAAGGTCACAAACAGATAGTTACATCTCTGGTAAGATTGATGTGCTTTAGAAAAGAAAGTGTAGTCTTTGTCATGTGGATGCGCTATCCTCCATGCGTCATTTAGTTGCATTAAGGCCAAAGACTTCCTCAGGACTTTAAGTTTTCTTTGTGATAAATGCAATCTTTTCAAAGTAGAGTCCATTATAGGTTCTAATACTAGATTAAAATCACCTCCTACAACATACATGCCTGCACCGAAGGAGTTCAGCTTTTCTAGCGTACGTGAGAGCCAATCAACCTGACCTGAGTTTGGAGCGTATAGGCCTGCAATAGTTGCTGGTGTATTCGCTATAGTGCCTTTTAGGAAGAGAAACCTCCCTGCTGGGTCTATCAAACTAGAGTGTAATGTGAATGGAACATTTTTTTTTATTGCAATGGTTACACCTCTGGACCTGGACTCGCCATAGCAGGAGTAGAACCAGTGCGAGAAGTATTTCTGAGACAGAGTAAGGATCCTACCAAACTTGAAATTAGTTTCTTGTATAATTACCACTTCCGCATGGAGAGATCGTAGATGTTGGAAGACCAGTGATAGTTTCTGTGGTGAGTTCAAACCTCGCGCATTCCATGTCACAATTTTAACTGCAACCATAGAAAGAAAAGTACAACTAGATAAGTCAAATATAATTACTAATTCGAAAAAGAACAATAATCTCTAGTGTGATTCCTTCTTGTAAATACAATGCTATTGGAAGAGGAAGTGTTACCTCTCTATTCCAGCATTGTATAAATTACAAGCTGGAGCTATTCTATACTGGCATTTTAGGGATGAAGTACAGACCTCAAATCGCTCCCGCGTCAGACATTGAGATGTTCAGCATGTTCAGCTACTATTTTGTGGTTATGACCTCATCTGAACGTCTGAGCTAGTTACCGATGACCACTCATCTACACACAGTTAAAACTGTCTTAGTAGATATATTGTTCAGGGAGGGACAAAAGGAGATTCAACTTTCAATGTATGTCAGACATTAAATCGAATGAGTTGCAGAACTACTCAGTCCTCTGTAGTGGGCCTCCTTTTTCGTGGGTGTCGATCCTTAGTATGTTTCCAGGGTGTTACTTCAGGAAGTTTCGGAAGGTCTGCCATGTCTGTGATCTGTAACCAAGATGGAATCTCTGAGGATGGTAGGTCGATAGCTTTGCATAAGGTATTTAGATCATCTGGTCTCCTGATGAATTTAGTAGATCCCTGCAGGGAGGAGATACCAAAGGGAAACAGCCATCTGTACTTTATCCCTTTTGCACGTAGAGCGTCGGTGACTGGTTTCAGCTAACTTCTCTTGTTGAGTGTGACCGGGGAGAGATCCTCAATGGAGATTCTGGAACCTTCAAATGTGACATCTTTTGCCTCCCTAACTGCCCTCAAGACTGTGTCTCTATGTTGTGAGAGGAGGATTCTACAAATAATGTCTTTGGGCTTGGGTCTCAATGCCCTATGAGCTCTTTCTAAGATCAGCTCCGTTGCTACTGCTGGTCCCAATAGAGGTATCAGAATTGAGTAAGTGGTATCCATTATGGAAGTGACGGTCTGGGTTTCTGGTACACCCTTGAGTCCCAGATTATTTTTCCGGCCTCTATTGTCTTGATCCTCTATATATGCTAGTAAGTTGTTCATTCTTGCCTGACACGTTTGGAGTACTTCAGACGTAGCTTCTCCGAATGATAATAGGGAGGTTTGGTTTTCTTCTAGATGCTCCACTCGACCCCCAATCTCTCATTTCTCTTGTTTTAAATCTGAGAGGTCAGCTAAGACTGGTTGGAGAGCTGATTCTATTATTTTCTGGAAGGCCTTCTGTGTGGTGACTTGTTGCATATCTTTGGGTGGAGGTCGTTAAGAACCTACACGTTCTGCTTCTGAGGACTCTAGGGGATGCAGAGTTAGCCATAGATGAGTGTTGATTGGACTTGTTGTGGGATGAACTTTTGTGCAAGAATTTCTCCATGTCTATATTGAGGTGTGTGATTCTTATATCCAGTATTTTGAGTGAAAACGGGGTACAGTTCTCTCACATAGGTTATTAAAAGAACATCAGGTGATATTTATTTAGGCGATAGCTATAGTAGACCGAAAAATTGTTGCAGGCCACAACTAAGAAGAAGAGGTAGTCATGGAAAATAAGGATTGTTATTAGACTCCCTCGCGCTTTTGTCTGTCTGTGTTCTGCTCCTCCGCCTAAGGAAGGTCTGAGGCCTCCTTGTGTCTCAGTTAGATGCAGGCCAGGGAAGAGGGGTGAAGTAGCCCAGTCAGGTGTTGGAGGACTGGCTCAGTGGTTCGGTAGTCACCTGGCAAATGTATGTGACCTCTGCAGCCCTGGGGTTATATGAGCGGTGATACACTACTAACTGTTCTGGGGAGCTCTGTATGTGGGACCATGTGGTTCTCGGCCGAGGCGGCAGCCCCGTCACGGAACAGGTAGACTGGCCGGTTGCTTCAGCAGGCCTACAGTTGGTCCTAGAAGGCGGCCCGAAGGATGAACTGGTTGGCGTGCCAGGGCGATCTGACCTCTCAATGCCCACGCTTCTTCTGGCGGTAAGCAGCATCTCCTCTATGGCACAGGCCGTTCTTTCTGCAAGTGTTCAGAATCGCAGTGATGTCCTTTCCCCCTTATCAGTGTCCCGAAGTGTTTTGTGGAAACTGGTTGTGGTAGGTTGGGTGACTGTGCGGTTGTTTCTTGGCACTTTGAGCAGTCCAGTGCAGTCTGTAGGCCCTGTTTATATCTTCGGATCTGTAGGGTCCGGATGCTCCCCAAATGGCTTAAAATGTAGCAGGGGATACTTTCAGCAGTTCCGGATTAGACTAGTGGGTATATAGTTGATGGATTATAATAGATGTCAATGTATTGGATATTCTTTTGCAGAGCTGTGCAGGAGCGCGTCCTCTCAGCACGGTGTCACACCCCCCACGGTATGCATTTTGAGGATATATTCAATCAGTTTTTCAGTCTTCAAATCACAGATCCACAATATATGGTTGTGGTCTGTGCCCCGTCCAAATTATTTTTTGCAGACTCATCGACAATACATCTTGCAGACATATATTTTAACATTTTGCAGAACAGATATACAGAACGCACATGGAAAATCTGCATCCTTTAAATATCCATATTTCTATTTTGCAAAAGATAGAACATGTCCTATACTTGTGAATCATGGACCTATTGAAGTCAACAGGTCAGCAAAAAAAAAATGAAACATGGACGATATCCGTATTTGGCAGACCTTCAATTTCAGACTGGAAAATATACAGTATATGGTCATGTGCACAAGGCCTGAGAAGGAGGTCCTCGTTCTGGCGTCCTGAATATAGCCTGTTTAGTGTGGAGCAGGCTAGAATGGTGTTGACAAAAGGAGATATGAATAATCTACCCTGTGCAGTGGTTAGGAGATCCAACAGTTATTAGAATGAAGTCCTCCTTCTGGATTTTGCAATCTAGTCTGTTTAGTGTAGAGCAGGCTGGGATGGAGTGGGCAAAAGGAGTTACCCTGTTCAGTGGCAAGAATAAGGTCCTCTTTCTGGAGTCCGTAATATACCCTATGAAGTTGGTAGAATGTGGTCGTCCTATTGGAGTCCGTAATATACCTGAGCTGGCTAGAATGGAGGTGATATCTTACACTCATGATATTCTTACGTAGACTATTACATGTATTTTTAATATAAATTAAGAATAGCAGTATTGAAGGCTTAAACCTGGCACAGTTAAAAATAGATTTTACAGTGAGACGAGTACAATGCTGCGAATCTCTTGCTATATGTTTTGTGAATGGCAAATGTATTTATAGAACTGTAATTACCACAGCAGAGCTCTAAGGAGGGGGATGTGGAATAGGGTAGGATATGCTTTAGGTTGATACAATTGTATTTAGTCAAGTGCAGACTCACCATAGGTTCTTTTGGAAAGATTCTTGGTGGGATGATTCCTTGGGGGCCACCCAAGCTCTCCTCATGGCAGATGGACAGATACACAATGACCGGGAGCATCAGGTACTTTTGTGCCCGGCCAGCGGCCACAGCTGCCCCCCTGAATTTAATTGTATCGCTGCCCTCAGGATGGAACTAGAGTTGGATACTGTGTCAGAGAATTGGCGCTGATGACTCCTTGCCCCACCGTTCACCGGGCATTCACTGGGGCATTATTTCTTCTGCAGTGCAGTATTTTTCACCCTATAATACACCCCTAGGTTTTAAGAATAAATATATTTTTCATTAACTCTAATATGGAATTATGGTAAAAAAAAAAATTATTTAAATGCAACAATGACCTTAAAAACAATAAAATAATCAACTTTGCTCCGTGTATGATGCCGTATTCTCTTATCAGCTGATCCACCTAGATAGTGGTGGGTAGTGCAGGTTGCGGTTTGCCCAATGTATATAAATTACGGTATCAACATCGAACACCAATATATAAATCGGATGAAAAAGTAAAACAATATATGATAATATTCAAAATACTTGGCCCACTCAGCGGTGGGTCCCCATATAATAACCGCACTTTAATAGTCCGCAAACAACAGCACTATACACCATAATGCACGATCTAAAACTTAAATCTAGGTCCTGGACATGAGGTATTACAAATGAATAATTATTGCACTGATACTTTGATTTTGAGTATCTCATAATCTAGAAAATCATTCTCTTGATCAGATCCAAAAGCGATGTTTAAGCTGGAACACTAATCTGTAATGTTCGGTATTTTCCCAGATATTATATGTCAGTATGCCGCAGTTCCTCAGTGGTCCCAACAATAATAAATTCCTCGGATTATATAAATTGTGGGACTTTCTAGGCAATGGTCATGATGTAATTCAATTTCCACATCTGAGTCTTTTTCCCATGTCTGCTACTGGTTATTATATATGCTCCCACTCGTGTGGGCTTACCTTCACCTGCCCGTTTTCTTTAGAGTGGCAATGTGGCAAGAGTTCCTCAGTGTGTTTGCCGACGTCTCAGCGTCCAGCGTGTGCTGGAAAACTGGAGCTCCACAAAGTATCCCGTGCGGAGGTATGCACAGTTCTCACCTACGGGTGCAGGTGGGAACGCAGACTTGATTGCCTTGCTGGGATGGTACTTTTTTTGTTAACAATACAGTGCACTGTACTCACAGATGTTGTTTGTATAGAATTGGGGTATCAGTCCTTACGCCAGATGCGTTTCGGGGAGCGCTGTCCCCTTCATCAGTGGCAACAGGTAGGAACTAGTGTTAGGGACCACTCATAGAGGAGACCTTGACGTGGTGAGTGACTTATTACGCTTTGGCCAAAATGTAAACTAATGCCTCATTCAACATCCAGCATGGAGGCAGGGCAGAGTGCTGGTTGCAGAGTGCTATTGCATTTTTGCTTTTTGCGTCTGTATGTGTATTTTGCCATAGCAATGTGCACCTGCATATAGGGTTGTGCTGACTGAACCCCCCACTTTTTTTCTTTGTAGTATATATTGGAGACGTGGCGATCTCCATGCAGTCGTGCACACCTGACTAGTTAGTCTGCCCTGGAGGCTGGTTTTAAAGTCAGTATAAAACTGAGTCTGCTTTTATAGCACCTACTAGTAGCCATTTGGCTCCAGGAGAAGTATATAGTGGGCTCAGCATGGATGTTGGTACTTGCATACCTGGATCTGATTGAAGCTGTTATGGCACTAGACGTGGTTACAAGCAGAGTGTACCTGGCATGCATGCTGCACCTGCGCTCCCTGGATTTTGTGTGGCTGTCATGGCCCATAACAGGTAGGAACTAGTGTTAGGGACCACTCATAGAGGCGACCTTGACGTGGTGAGTGGCTTATTACGCTTTGGCCAAAATGTACACTAATGCCTCATTCAACATCCAGTATGGAGGCAGGGCAGAGTGCTGGTTGCAGAGTGCCATTGCATTTTTGTGTTTGTATGTGTATTTCGCCATAGCAATGTGCACCTGCATATGGGGTTGTGCTGACTGACCCCCCACCTTTTCTCAAACTCAATATTTATTGCCCTGATTCTGTAGTTTGCAGAAACACCCCATATGTGGTGGTAAACTGCTGTATGGCCTAACGGTAGGGCATATAAGGAAGGGAACGCATATGTTTTTTGGAAGGCAGACTTTGCTGGACTGGTTTTTTGACACCATGTCCCATTTGAAGCCCCCTGATGCACCCCTAGACTACAAACTCTAAAAAAGTGACTCCATCTAAGAAAGTACACCCCCTCAAGATATTTAAAACTCATTTTACAAACTTTGTTAACCCTTTAGGTGTTCCACAAGAGTAATTGGCAAATTGAGATGAAATTTCAGAATTTTTATTTTTTGTTACCTTTCCTCAAAAAAAAGTGTAATATAGAGCAACCAAAAATCAAATTTACCATAAAATAGTACCAACAAATAAGACATGGTGTCTAAAAACCAGTCCAGTAAAATCTGCTTCCAAAAAACCATATGGCGTTTCCTTCCTTCTACGCTCTGCCGTTTGGCCATACAGCAGTTTACGGCCACGTATGAGGTGTTTCTGCAAACTACAGAATTAGGGCAATAAATATTGAGTTTTGTTTGGCTGTTAACTCTTGCTTTGTTACTTGAAAAAATTGATTAAAATGGAAAATTTGCTAAAAAAAAAAATAGCTGTTTTGGGAACGTTTTTATTTTTTATTTACATCGTTGATCTGACAGATTAGATCTGAAATTTTACCTCCATTTGCCATTAACTTTTGTGGAACACCTAAAGGGTTAACAACATTTGTAAAATCAGTTTTGAATACCTTGAGCTTGAGGGGTGTAGTTTCTAGAATGGGGTCATTTTTGGGTGATTTTATTATGCAAGCCTCACAAAGTGACTTCAGACCTGAACTGGTCCTTATTTCTAAAAAATTTCAAGATTTGCTTCTAAACTTCTAAGTCTTGTAACATCCCCAAAAAATAAAATGGCATTCCCAAAATGATTAATACATGAAGTAGACATATGGGGAATGTAAATTGATAACCATTTTTTGAGGTATTACTATGTATTTTTTTTTTTCAAATAAAAATGAACTTTTTTGACTCAATTTTACCACTGTCAAGAAGTACAATATGTGACGAAAAAACAATCTCAGAATGGCCTGGATAAGTAAAAGCATTTTAAAAGTTATTCGCACATAAAGTGACACTGGTCAGATTTGCAAAAAATGGTCTGGTCCTTAGGGTGAAAATGAGCCTGGTCCCTAAGGAGTTAAAAAGGTTGAGCACCTTTTTTGTTTTTGGCAGACCTGGGAGCACACTTATCTGCCCCCTGGTGCTGGATCCCGACTCTTTTACTCCCTGGCCTTAGCTGCCTTGCTCAGGTCCTCTGCTGCCAAAAACAGCTTTGCAGCAAATTGCTAACCACAGCGTTGATCTGCTCATCTTGCATCATGTGCCCAATTGCCATGATGTAAGGGCAGCAGGTCACCGCTGCGGCTAGCAGTGGGGTCAAAGTGGACATTGACAGCGGGGACCCGAGCAAGGCAGCTGGTGCGCAGGTACAGTTGTGTTCAAAATTATTCAACCCCCAATGCTGTAAAGGGTTTTAGGGAATTTAGTGTATATTTGTAATTGTGTTCAGGATGAAATCTTACAAGGACTTTTTAAAGAACCAAATGCAACTAAAATGACATCAATTGTTTTTGTAATACAGTATTAAATGTTTTTTTGTGATTTCTTCATTGACACAATTATTCAACCCCTTAAAGACGACCACTCTTAAGAACAGAGGTTCATTCAAGTGTTTTCGATCAGGTATTTACAAACATGGTGAAGTCAAGAGAATGCTCCAGGAAGACAAGAGAAGAGGTGATTTCTCTTTACAGGAAGGGCAATGGCTATAAGAAGATTGCAAAGATGTTAAACATACCAAAAGACACCATAGGAAGCATCATTCGCAAATTCAAGGCAAAGGGCACTGTTGAAACGCTACCTGGTCGTGGCAGAAAGAAGATGCTGACTTTGACTGCTGTGCGCTACCTGAAGCACAAAGTGGAGAAAAGTCCCCGTGTGACTGCTAAGGAACTGAAAAAAGATTTGTCAGATGTGGGTACTGAAGTTTCAGCTCAGACAATAAGGCGCACACTGCGTAATAAAGGCCTCCATGCCAGAACTCCCAGGCGCACCCCCTTGCTGTCTCCAAAGAATAAGAAGAGTCGACTGCAGTATGCCAAAAGTCATGTGGACAAACCACAAAAGTTTTGGGATAGTGTTCTGATGAAACAAAATTAGAACTGTTTGGGCCCATGGATCAACGCTATGTTTGGAGGAGGAAGAACAAGGCCTATGAAGAAAAGAACACCTTGCCTACTCTGAAGCATGGCGGGGGGTCAATCATGCTTTGGGGCTGTTTTGCTTCTACAGGTACAGGGAAGCTTCAGCGTGTGCAAGGTACCATGAAATCTCTTCAGTACCAGCAGATATTGGATGAAAATGTGATGCAGTCCGTCACAAACCTAAGGCTTGGGAGACGTTGGACCTTTCAACAGAACAATGATCCCAAGCATACCTCCAAGTCCACTAGAGCATGGTTGCAGATCAAAGGCTGGAACATTTTGAAGTGGCCATCGCAGTCACCAGACTTCAATCCGATTGAGAACCTCTGGTGGGACTTAAAGAAAACAGTTGCAGCGCGCAAGCCTAAGAATGTGACTGAACTGGTGGCTTTTGCCCATGAAGAATGGGCGAAGATAACCGTAGATCGATGCAAGACACTTGTGTCAAGCTATGCTTCACGTGTAAAAGCTGTTATAACTGGAAAAGGATGTTGTACTAAGTACTAAGATTGAATGTCACTTGGGGGTTGAATAAAACTGATAATGATGTGAGCACAGAAAAGACATTTGTGGTTATTTCATTATAAATGTTATGTTATATTTGTCTGACTTACAAGTGCCTCTTTGATTTAATTGTAAACAAGATGACTGAAATGATCAAAATCAATGTCAAACTGGCCAAAACACTCAATTTCAGTGGGGGCAATAATTTTGAACACAACCGTATGTTTCCCTATGCAGGTCTGCCTGGGAAGTTCTAATGATAGTTTCCGCTGCGTTGCACCGATTCCTCTTGTGAGTATTGCACACTTTGGTGGGAGACCTTCCCAAGTCAAACACGGAGCATTTTGAATGGTGCATGGGAATCAAACTGTAAATTGTAAAACATTTTTGTTAGCAGAGCAAAATATAGAGATGAGATGGATGGAAGGAGACTCCATCGCTTGGCTCGGTGGTGTATTAAAGGATCATTTTCAAAAAGAGAAATGGGGTAATTTTACCTACATGCCATATTTTGGAGTAAAGAAAGTCACAAGGCCCAAGCCTATGTGACAATACTTTATCACTCAGACATTTTCTCACTCTTCTCGCTACTAGGGAATGGCAGGACTGGCAAATTGGCCCTGGCACAAACATTTAACCAATTTCATGTAAAAATTGTCTAAAATTTACTCCACTTAGGGAGTGGAGTAGAATTTCACTTCAGATTCACACTGCCAGAGTATACGCCTAAGTTATGATGAAGTGTAAGTTTTGTGATAAATTACATCCTTCGGCAGTGTAGCCGCTATCAAAGTCCAGAGTAAAAATTCTCTTTGATAAATGACCCTCAAAGCTTCCTAAAAAATTCCACAAAGTCCTGGATCCATGGTGGAAGTCTCCCCTCACCATTTCTTTTTAAATAGGCTTTATTTTCATTTTAAAAGTCAAAGATACAACCAATCAAAAACACAGGGGAATTCCACCATAGTAGGAGAACATTTTTCAGTCATTACAATTAGGATACATATCAAAATCATAGCTCACCCATTAGATTGGCAAGTCCGTTGGTGGTATTCCCCCCAACTTGCGTCTACAATCAAACACCATTCACACACACATGCACCTGGGCAGTGACCTGGACCATTCCTAGCTGATTTAGTTCAACATTCCGAAACCGAATTTGCACTTAACCAAGTGCCCCAAATTTTCTGGAATTTCTAGGGAACCCCTCTAGCTTCATACGTTAATTTATACATGGGAAAGGCCTCGTTAATAATTTGTATCCAGTGCGACACACTCGGCTTTTTGGAGGGCTTCCAGTTGAGTAGCATCGACTTCCTTGCATAGAACATTAATAGCCTATACAAAATTCTATCATATTTGGTTTGAAGAATGTCATTGACCAAACCTAACAAGCTAACCTCTGGGGCAACCACTGCTGGAAGTCCCAACCTAGCGTTAAGATACCTGTGCACCGCCATCCAGAACTTCTTAATAACTGAGCATTTCCAAATCATATGAAACAGAGTCCCCCTCCCACCATTGCACCTTGTACAAGTATCTGAATCAAGGCTGTGCATACGCACAAGGCGCACAGGGGTGAGGTATATTCTATGTAGCCATTTATTCTGAATCAGCTGATCCCTTGCACCAATCACTGACCTTCTCCATGAAGCAGTCAGCTCTTTATCATGTGAGGTCTCCAGTATAGGTATGTCCACCCGCCATTTGAGAAAAGCTTTCGCTAGCGGCGAAGATCGGGATGAGATAAGGAAACTCATAGAAGGACGAGACCATTTTGTAATGAGTCGCCCTTCTGGCTATCTTCTCCACCGCACTGTATTCTATTCTCAGAGGGACGTTCCCAAATTGTGCTACACAGGCATGCCGCAGATGCAAATACCTAAAAAAGGAAGTCCGCGACAAACTATATCTGCCTGTAAAGCTGAGAACGTTTTAAAGACTCCCTCATCATAGAGTTGAGTAAGGTATTTAATACCTTTCTTTGGCCAGAACACAAAGTCAGGTAGAGCAGATAACTCCACTAGCTCAGGATCGCCCCATAGAGGCATCACTGGAGACTTAATCAGTGTTCTGTTCGGCCCTCATTTTTCCTACCACAAAGACATTCCAAGCCTTGATCACCCCTGTCATGAGTGTAGTGAGATGCTTCACCTGAAACTTCTCTGCCCGATATACCAGGTTCGACATGGCCCCATATAAGACTATCAGGGCTGCCTCCAACACCACTGCCAGATTGTGCGAATCCGCCTTGATCCACCAAGCTGCATAGTTTAGTTGAGTCGCTATATAGTATAGGTACATGTCTGGCAGTGCCAGCCCCCCTGTTTAATATGGGGCTCGTAAAGTATCCCTAGATATGCGGGGCAAAGACTTATTCCATATGAAGGGTGATATCAGACGCTCCAAGCTCTGAAAGTGAGACTTAGGCAACGTTAGTGGAGTTGCTCTATACAAGTACAGCAGCTTGGGTAGGAGTACCATCTTATAGACATTAATCTGTCCAATCAGAGAAAGTGTTAACGACTCCCAGGCCTTCAATTTCTGTGTAACATACTGCACTATGGGCTGCACATTTAGCACATTGAATTGGGTGACATCATTATGCAACACGATCCCCAGATAAGTGAATTTGTCCACTATCTGCAGAGAGGACTTAGTCGATATGTTTTGGGGGGGGGGGGATGTCATCCACTAGGTACAATGCCGATTTCGACCAGTTGACCCAGAGTCCTGAATATGAACCATAGGAGTCAACCGTCGGCAGAAGGGCTTCCAGCGAGGGACCCACATCTCCCAAGTAGATCAACATATCATCCGCGTATAATTAGATTTTTTCAGAGATACCCGCAATCTCCCACCCCCATATCTCTGGGCTGTGTCCAATGCTGATAGAGAGAGGTTCAATCACCAATGTAAACAGGAGAGGTGACAGTGGGCACCCCTGTCTGGTGCCCCTCTGCAGTACAAAGGGTCTGGATAGGTGTCCATTGACCTGGACTCTGGCGGTAGGATGCGCAAAGAGCATGTGCAGCCATCAGAGGAAGAATTGGGGGACCCCTAACCTATGCAGCACTGCCCACATAAACCCCCACTCTACCGAATCAAATGCCTTCTCGTTATCTAGGGAGGCAAACGCCCTACTGCCTGCATTGTCATGCATCACCTGAAGATTAGTGAAAAGACGTCTCAAATTTATATCTGTCGCCTTCCCGGGCATAAAACCCGATTGATCCATCCCCACCATCTGTCAAGATAACCGACGACAATCAATTGGCCAACACTTTAGCCAAAATTTTGCCATCTGAGTTAATCAGTGAAATGGGCCTATACGAGCTACACTGATCTGATGGCTTCCCAGCTTTGTGTATAACCACTATGGTGGCTTCAGAAAATGAGTCTGGTAGGGATCCACACTCCAGAGCTTGTTTATAGAGGTTGCTGAGTCTTTTGCTCACCTCCTCAACTTGAAATGTATACCACTCCACCGGGAAGCCATCCGGACCAGGAGTCTTACCCTTTGCCATTGACATAATGGCAGTTTGAATTTCTAGCGAGGTAATGGGGCCATCCAACACCTGTCTATCCGCATGTGCGAGCCCTGCCATATGGACGGTCTCTAGAAACCGTGAGATTTCTCTCTGCAGTTATATTACTTTTGGAGGTGTAAAGTGCCGAATAATAAGTAGCAAATTGATTGCAAACCTCTTCCGGCGTGGTAAATATATCTCTTCTCTCGTTCCTAAAGGCAGCCACTATTGTTTGTGGGGTCTCAACCCTAGCTAAATACGCCAGCGCTTTACCACCCCTATCGCAATCTGAGAAAATGGCTTGTTTTTAAGCTAGTAGTCGCTTCTTAGTGAATTCAGTTAAGTATAACGCATATTGCCTTTGAGCCAAAAGCCAGAGTGCATAATGCACGGAGTGGGGTCAACGAGATATGCCTGTTCAGTCTGGGCCATCGTTCCTTCCAATTTGACGCACGTGGAGAGCAATTCCACCCTATGTGCCCCGATTGCAGCTATCAAAGTCCCTCTCAGGACTGCCTTACTGGTATCTCACTCCACAAGAGGAGTAGAGGATCACTCATTAATTTCCCAATAGGCTGAAATTGCTTCCAGGCATGCTACTCTAACCGGGAGAACCTCCAGCCACACTGGGTTTAGTCGCCAAGCGGATCTAGTGAACACTAACTCGTAGAGAAAGTGTAATCTGTAGGGGACTGTGGTCTGAAATTCCTCTTGGCAGGTACTCAGCCACCTTCACCCACGATAGTCCGGGCCGATTCGTAAAAGCCAAATCAATGCGGGATAGTGAGTGAGCCGAAGTCGAGTGACAGGAGTATTGTCTCCCATCTGGATATAAACTCCTCCATATTTCCTCAAGACCATGGGACTGCGCCCAAAGTAATAAAGCAGTGTCATGCCTAAGAGATGGCCTAAACATGTCTAGCTGACTATCAAGTGTTAAAATCCCCCAAAATGAACATAGGAGCTACAGGAAGCATCGCCACCCTACCCATAATTTGGTCAAGCAATACTCTCTCAAATGGAGGCGGGACATAAACGCCAACATGTACTACCTCACAACCTCTAATAGTAGCTTGTAGAAACACATATTTTCCCTCTGGATCTATGTGCACGGAGATCAGCTGAAACAGAAGAGTTTTACTAATCAATACAGACACCCCTGGGATACCCGTATCCTACCCATGGTCGCTTCACTGCTAGGACTTTCGAGCCCTTGAGATGTGTTTCCTGAAAAATAAGAAAGTCAGAGTTATATTTTTTTAACATAGTTAAACACCAATGCTCTCTTAACCTTGTCATTCAAACCCCGGACATTCCAGGAGATCAGCTTGCATACCACCATGGTTTCGTATTCCAAAAATGCCTTTGCCCTCCTGGTACCCCAGTGTCACTGCCCCATTCACACATGCACGCATACATCACATCAAACCCAATAGAAATTCCCAACCCATCCCCAACCTGTCTAAGCTTCAATACCCTAACCATAAACGTGTGCTTTATAGACTAAAATACAGTCTATCTAGCTAGAACATGACCCAGCATAAAACTTGAGTCCATCAGTAGTATTCAATACGAAAATGAACTATCTAACTCTAAGTAGAGCTTAACCCTTGTCAGTAAGGATAACGTATATCACAATGTTGAAAACAGTCCTGGCAGTTATGCTAACAGGCGAAACTACGAAACGAATGAGGAAAAATCCTCAACTAGGCAGGACTATTAAATAAGTGGCCCATCGAGGGAGTCAGTTACTTGCGATAGTTTGCTGCAGTATTCGCTGCCACACATCATCGCGGATGCTGTTGATCAATCCAATCAGCCGCCTCCTCTGGAGTTTGGAAAAACCTGGATCTGTCTTCCTCTTGAATCCTCAGCTTGGCCGGATATATCATGGCGTATTTTATCCCGAGCTCCCAGAGATGTGCTCTGATGGAAGTGAACTGGCGATGTTGCTTCTGTACTTCCGTTGTAAAATCCGGATAAAAGGACAACTTCTCATTTTCCACCTGGACATCTTTCTTTTGACGCAAGCATAGCGTCCCGGTCTCTGGAGTTTAATATCCGCATTATGAAAGGTCGCGGGGCAGCACCCGGCGGTAGAGGGCTCGTAGGAATTCTGTAGGCCCTTTCAACCACAAAACTGGATGACAGTTTAATGGGAGCCAACTCAGTATGAATCAGCTGTTCAGCATACTCCTTCGGGTTGGACCCTTCCACCCGTTCAGGCAGACCCAAGATCTTGACATTATTGCTCCTATTGCGATTCTCTGCACCTTCCACATGCTCCAGTAGGATTTTAACTTGTTGTTGCAAGGTTCTAGTGGCTGCGGAGGTGACATTTGCGGAATCCTCCACATCGCCCAGGCGACGTTCTACTTCTTTGGTATGATCTCTCATTTTGTCCATGTCATGACGCACACAGTTGATATCACTCTGCAAATGATCAATCTTTGTGGTTAGGACTGCCTGGAACGCTGCAATAGCCGACATTATCTTATCGGCATGTGACTCAGGGCCTGCAGGAGTACACTGCTCTGCCTCCATGCGGGTCATGTTATCTTCTAACACCTTCACTGGAGTAAGACCTGCTGATGACGCAGTTTTGCGGCCCATAAGTACTTATAGGAGAAAATCTGTTCTTGTATATAGCTGCCAAAAAAGAGATAATGCCGCCTCTGAGGCCACTGGGCAGCACCACGGACACAGGCCTTTGCCAGGATTAAGGTCTAGAGAGAGTCCTCACACAGTGAACATGTGGATAGGGCCAGTAGGTGTAAGGAGCCCTTTAAGTCAAGGCCTCTGGTGGGTTATTGGCAGGCCTATGTCACAGTGGGGGTCTCTGAGCCACCTAATGCGTGACACTGGTAGTAAGTGCTATTTATGGAGTCTGCACAGCGCCTCAGAATATTATAAGGGCCTGTCTGTTGCTTATCCAGCCCTGCAGGGTGCCCGCCACTTCTCCTGCGCGGCAGAGCTCGCTGCTTCACTCCCACTTAGGCCCACTGCCGGGAGCCCCGTTCCTGCGCACTTGCCACGCTTACCAGGGAGCGGGATAACCGCTCAGTCAGTCTCTGTCCTTCTCTGCGTAGCACTGGCCCTCTGCTGCCTCCACCCTGCGCACCACGAGGCTGCTATCCGGGGACCTCTGTAGCACACTGACTGCGCCTGCCAGCACGATCCGTCCCGCCGCAAGATGGCCTCTCTGTTCCACACACGGGCCTCCCGCCGATCGCCTCTCAGCTTCTAGCGCAGTAGGGCCCTCACCAGACACCCCGCGCTCTTCACCGAAGGTTCCTGTCAGGTCCAGCACCCCAATCGTGTCCTCAGCAGGCCAGGAGAGGTGAGTAATTCAGGATAATGAACAGGATGGCAAGGGAGCTCTGCACCACACGTCCTCACTCCATGACGGCAGACCACGCCCCCCCCCTCCTGATTTGCACACACAGTGACCACCAACTCTTCCTTAACCCTGTAGGTTCTGGGAGCATATCTTATCATCTAAAGAATAAAGAGACATGGGCCCAAAATGCAGATATTTATTGACAAATGGTAACAACATTTTTGACACAGTTATATAAAGTCTAAGTGAATCGTGTGATGGATTCCCTGATTACAGCGCAGGGTCATTTACTTTGTTTCATGCAGTACTTCACTTAAAATTACTCAGGACCTAAGAGCGCCTGCATTACATTTTGCAGACTCTAGAGCTCAGGTCCTGATTTTAGGGCTCATTCACACGAACGTATGGTTGCCACTCCCCTGTTGCAGACTGCAAATACCGGCCATGTGAAGCCTGTATGGCGGTTCAGACCCATTGACTTGAATGGGTCTGAGATCCGCAAAATACATCAAAAGATAGGACATGTACAATCTTTTACGGTGTGGAGGCACAGACTCAAAAGTCCTTGGACGAGCTTCTGAGTGTTTCCGTAGGCTTCCAATCCGTGACTCTGCTCCGCAAAAAAAAAGGACATGTCCTATCTTTTGACATATCTTACGAATTGCAGGCCAATTCAAGTCAATGTGTACCCCAAAAGGAAACCAATGAAAACTACAAGTCATCCCACAAAAATCAAGCCTTCATACAGTTCCCTGGAAAGAAAAATTTGGCGATGCAAAAATATTTTCTACTTAAAATAAGGTTTTTTATTGTGCAACAGTACTAAAACTTTAAAAAAGCGATGTATTTGCTATCACTATAATTAAATAATGAATAACGTTATGTCATTTGTGCCAAAAAATAAACGTGGTAAATTTTATAGCGTAAAAACATTATTGATGTTTTTCCCCCATCTTTCTCCCAGAAAGAGTTAAAAAAGTTAATTAGGTCATGTGAAACCATAAAAACTACAACTTGTAATGCAAGTTGACAAAATAAAAAAATATAAAAACATTTTTCCTCTGTAGGCTCTCTGCTGTGCAATTACAGATGCCATCCTGAACATGACAATGGCCAGCGTATTACCTTTTTTACTGGCTGTTAGACGGGTGCACTTCGGTCTAAAGGGCCGTTACAAATGGTCTCATTGATTGATAGGCTGAATGGGGTTTCAAATTTTTTTTTGAACTTTAACCAAGCTGCAGAATTTAATTTTTCAAAAGTTCGCTCATCTTTAGTTATCTCATTCTAAACAAGAAAATGGTTTTCCCCTGTGTGAGTTCTCTCATGTGTAACAAGATGTGATTTCTGTATGTAAGATTTCCCACATTGTAAACAAGAAAATGGCTTCTCCCCTGTGTGAGTTCTCTCATGTGTAACAAGAATGGATTTACGAGCAAAACATTTCCCACATTCTAAACAAGAAAATGGCTTCTCCCCTGTGTGCCTTCTCTGATGTTTAACAAGAGTCGATTTACGACTAAAACATTTCCCACATTCTAAACAAGAAAATGGCTTCTCCCCTGTGTGAATTCTCTGATGTTTAACAAGACTTGATTTCTCAGTAAAACATTTCCCACATTCTAAACAAGAAAATGGCTTTGCCCCTGTGTGAATTCTCTGATGTTCAAGAAGTTGTGATTTCCGCTGAAAACATTTCCGACATTCTGAACATGAAAATGGCTTCTCCCCTGTGTGAGTTCTCTTATGTCTAACAAGATGGGATTCAGTGTTAAAATGTTTTTCACATTCTGAACAAGAAAATGGCTTCTCCCCTGTGTGAATTCTCTTATGTCTAACAAGATGGGATTTACGGTTAAAATATTTTTCACATTCTGAACATGAAAATGGCTTGTCCCCTGTGTGAGTTCTCTCATGTATAACAAGTTTTGATTTAGAGTTAAAATGTTCTTCACATTCTGAACATGAAAATGGCTTCTCCCCTGTGTGAGTTCTCTCATGTATAACAAGTTTTGATTTAGATTTAAAATGTTTTTCACATTCTGAACATGAAAATGGCTTCTCCAATGTGTGAGTTCTTTGATGTCTCATAAGATACGATTTAGATTTAAAACATTTCCCACATTCTGAGCATGTAAGAGCATTCTCCCCTGTGTGACTTCTTTGATGATGAACACTTCTTCTGTGGCTTTTATTTTGCTTAACAGTCTGTGATGAATCAGAAGATTGAAATCCATCCAAAGGATCAGATGATAGATCTTTGCTGTGAAAGGCTGAGGATACCTCTGAGATAATGGCGAGCTCTTCATGTGTATCTTCTGTGACACCACAATCATCTGTTCTAAAATCTGACATCACATGTTTCTCTGAGCTTCTGGTACAGTCATCTGCCAAGAATAAATCTAAGTTTTATCATTTTTAAATAAAATTATATATATTTTCTAACAGATCTATATAAAGAAAAGAAAAAGTCATGGAGCAAAATTCAAATATCAACTGACTATGGTAAAACCGATCACAATCAGACAGTAGACCAGTAGCCTGGACCAATAGATGATGATGTTCGGTCACCAGGCTGGTCACTTGTATTTTCTTGTGCTGAAGCCAGCATCTTCATAGGATCAGGATTATCCCAATGTCTTCTGAATGGAAAGAAATCTGTTCAGGATTAATCAGGATGTTTTCAGTTCAGTATTCAAAGTTTTTTGCCGTTGAAAAATCCGCAGCATGCTGCGGATTTTCCTCCGGACAAAAAACTGAAGGACGGATCCGACTTTAAGCTAAACGTCGTTTCGGTGCATCGCCGGTACCGACGCTTAGCTTTCTGAATAGGTAACCATGGCAGCCAGGACGCTACTGAAGTCCCGACTGCCATGGAAAAGTAGTGGGGAGCAGGGAGAGCTACTACCGTCCGTGCGGCCCGGGCGCTCCACAATGACGCCACAGCGCCCCATGCGACGTAGGGGCGCTGTGACGCCATTGTGGAGCGCCACGGGAGCCACACGGA
>CM065592.1:455555261-455637780 GCA_033119425.1 Bufotes viridis
GTTATTATAATACAGGAGGAGCAGACTCTGGTGTCCTGTCTGTTATTATAATACAGGAGGAGCAGACTCTGGTGTCCTGTCTGTTATTATAATACAGGAGGAGCAGACTCTGGTGTCCTGTCTGTTATTATAATACAGGAGGAGCAGACTCTGGTGTCCTGTCTGTTATTATAATACAGGAGGAGCAGACTCTGGTGTCCTGTCTGTTATTATAATACAGGAGGAGCAGACTCTGGTGTCCTGTCTGTTATTATAATACAGGAGGAGCAGACTCTGGTGTCCTGTCTGTTATTATAATACAGGAGGAGCAGACTGTGGTGTCCTGTCTGTTATTATAATACAGGAGGAGCAGACTCTGGTGTCCTGTCTGTTATTATAATACAGGAGGAGCAGACTCTGGTGTCCTGTCTGTTATTATAATACAGGAGGAGCAGACTCTGGTGTCCTGTCTGTTATTATAATACAGGAGGAGCAGACTCTGGTGTCCTGTCTGTTATTATAATACAGGAGGAGCAGACTCTGGTGTCCTGTCTGTTATTATAATACAGGAGGAGCAGACTCTGGTGTCCTGTCTGTTATTATAATACAGGAGGAGCAGACTCTGGTGTCCTGTCTGTTATTATAATACAGGAGGAGCAGACTCTGGTGTCCTGTCTGTTATTATAATACAGGAGGAGCAGACTCTGGTGTCCTGTCTGTTATTATAATACAGGAGGAGCAGACTCTGGTGTCCTGTCTGTTATTATAATACAGGAGGAGCAGACTCTGGTGTCCTGTCTGTTATTATATTACAGGAGGAGCAGACTGTGGTGTCCTGTCTGTTATTATAATACAGGAGGAGCAGACTGTGGTGTCCTGTCTGTTATTATAATACAGGAGGAGCAGACTCTGGTGTCCTGTCTGTTATTATAATACAGGAGGAGCAGACTCTGGTGTCCTGTCTGTTATTATAATACAGGAGGAGCAGACTGTGGTGTCCTGTCTGTTATTATAATACAGGAGGAGCAGACTCTGGTGTCCTGTCTGTTATTATAATACAGGAGGAGCAGACTGTGGTGTCCTGTCTGTTATTATAATACAGGAGGAGCAGACTCTGGTGTCCTGTCTGTTATTATAATACAGGAGGAGCAGACTCTGGTGTCCTGTCTGTTATTATAATACAGGAGGAGCAGACTCTGGTGTCCTGTCTGTTATTATTATACAGGAGGAGCAGACTGTGGTGTCCTGTCTGTTATTATAATACAGGAGGAGCAGACTCTGGTGTCCTGTCTGTTATTATAATACAGGAGGAGCAGACTGTGGTGTCCTGTCTGTTATTATAATACAGGAGGAGCAGACTCTGGTGTCCTGTCTGTTATTATAATACAGGAGGAGCAGACTCTGGTGTCCTGTCTGTTATTATTATACAGGAGGAGCAGACTCTGGTGTCCTACCTGTTATTATAATACAGGAGGAGCAGACTCTGGTGTCCTGTCTGTTATTATAATACAGGAGGAGCAGACTCTGGTGTCCTGTCTGTTATTATAATACAGGGGGAGCAGACTCTGGTGTCCTGTCTGTTATTAATACAGGAGGAGCAGACTCTGGTGTCCTGTCTGTTATTATAATACAGGAGGAGCAGACTGTGGTGTCCTGTCTGTTATTATAATACAGGAGGAGCAGACTCTGGTGTTGTAATCATAACTGTGTATAACACTGGTGCAATAGACAGTGATGTTCTATTTGTAACAGTTTATTATAGCATACATGGAGCAGACTCTGGTGTCCTGCCAGTGTCTGGTTATTTTCAGATCGGAGGAGCAGACTTTAGTGCCTCATAACTGCTTAAAACAAACGGAGCAGATTTTGCCGACCTATGCGCCACGTCATAGTACAGGTTCCGTATTTGTGTCTAATGCCACCGGATGTAAGGCAGCTATCCTTTAAGTGAATCTTCAACCCTTTAAAAAGGCCTTGAGACATGATTTGGATATTAAGTAAGCCAGCACCTCATCTGCAGACTCTGCACTGATAACAGGCAATTGCCCTGAAACAGCTGTCTGCAGATGAGGTGCTAGCTTATTTAGTATCTGAGTTATGTCTCAAGGACTATTTAAAGGGTTAAACGTTAACTTGCATCTGGTGGCGCTGTCTCCCCAAGGAGAGATAGTACCCCCCCAAATCCAGGTGTTGTATTTGTAATAGCCTATGCACAGGTGGAGCAGACATTGATATCTTTTCTCTTTCTTATTACCAGTACAGCAGTGTCTGCTGCTTATTATAACACATATGGTACAGGAGGAGCGAACTCTAGTGTACTGTATCAGACCGCTGATACTGATGTAGTTGGAGAAAACGTCAGTTCCCCACATAGGATCCCAATGTAATGCAAGTGGGGCAGACACTTTTGTGTGGGGGGGCACAGGGGGGCACACTTTGGTATTGTGTCTGGTCGTTACTATACTACATAAGCAGGTGTGCATACTGTAGTATCTCCTCAGCTGGCGTGCCGGAGGTTGCTGATCCCTGGTGCAGATAAATACCAAGCATGAAAAGAAAAATGAGAGAGATTGTAGGGAACGGCTGAAGACTGATCTGTCCAGGAAAATCTACCAGGAAAATCTCCTTACAACCATTCAAAGCAGATCCTACAGTTCCCATTGGGCACTCACAACAATCTAGTCTCCGCGGAGGATGTCTCACACTTCTAGGCCGATTGCCGTTCCGCAAAACACAGATGCGGTCCATGTTGCATCCATGTTTTTTTGATGGCCCATTGACTTCAATGGGTCCGTGGTCTGCATTTTGTGGACAGGTATAGGACATGCTCTGTCGTTTTGCAAAACATACGGATGTAAAAAATCACACGGATCATCCGCGTGCTTAATAAGAAGAGAAAAACCGCAGCTGTCTAGTTTGGTTTACTTCAACCAAAGATTAAGAACTTTCGACTTATTACAAGTCTTTATTAAGCCGTATGCTTTCCATATCCATATGTCCGTTCCTGGAAAAGATAGATTGTGTCAGCAAAATGCAGACCATCAACCCATTGAAAACAAATAAAACGTGGCGGGCACACGGCCTGCATCCGTATTTTGAGGTTCCATGATTTGCGGAATACAAATGTATGGATGAGGCATCAAAGCCTTAAAGGGGTTATCCTGAAAGAGATAATGATGACCTATTCTTAGGGTTAGTCCTGGCACCAGAACCCCCCTGCCCCCTTTCCCTCTCGCAGCCTTTTCAGGGAGCTGCTGCGCTCACCAGCTTTCCAAGCATAGCACCGTACATCGTATAGTGGCTGCGCTTGCCTATATTTGTCATTTCTATTTTCTCTCCCTTTATAATCCACATCTGGTTTTGGCTTCAAAAACTGCATCTAAAAAGAGATGATGTAAACCCAGCCTACGGATCAGGGAAATAAAATTCTCCACAATATAGGCTGGGCGAACTGGGAATGGTCGATGGTCTCCTGCCTAAAAAAGAAGCTGTTCTGCATAGTCGGGAATTGGAGATATAATGTTTGCACCATTAAAAAACAAAACTCTACCACCTGCGCTCATCTAGCCGACATCCACCAATGCCATTTGCCCCATGAACACCTTTGCTTGGCACTTTCTACGGGTAGACTCCCTGGGCAGAGGCTTATTTTGCATTGCATCTGTCATTGGCGAAGATTCAGGACACCCCCATACACATTAGATAGTCAGTGGATTCATCTGACTTTCATGTAATGTGTGCATCCATCTAATGGGACGGGTAGGTAGGATTTCACATAGGCTGGTGACTGGGGAAGCCATTTAACTTATATTATGGACAAGACCGGCAGCCTATTTCCGGTCAGAGACCAGAAGATCTGTTACACAGAGTAGGAACGTGCACACGGCCGCTCCATTCAGTTTATAGGGGCTGATGAAGTAAGACGAGCACTTCAACCAAATACTCCTGTAGAAAACTACTCTAAAACCTCCACAAATGAGAAATCTGTTTTCAGCTAATAATCTGCTACTGATTTTGCCGTCTTTATCTCTATTGTAGGTCTGTTTAAGACTAATACAGTATTCATCTGACAGCCTAAGCCAAAATGGCAAAGGACAAGAGTCGCATGTCCGAGAAGATATTAAACCTCACACTGGAGATCATCTACCTGCTGACTGGAGAGGTCAGGCATTTTCTCATCACTATGGTCTTTGCACATTATGTGTTCAGAGGTTAGTCGGGGTCCAGTCTGATCACACTGATTATCATTGTCTTGATAGAATTTCACAGCCATCAAGACAGAAACTGGAAGATTGAGCATTACCCAGGACCCAGTCTCGGAACCTACATCTCTTTCATTAAAACATGATAAAAAAAATAAGAAGATCCTGCAGCTCACCAACAAGATCATTAAGCTGCTGACTGTAGAGGTGAGCATCTCTGGGAAATAATACAGTAGCACAAAGGATAACTTTTCTGGATAATGACTCTGCCATTGTGTTTGTTAGGTCCCTATAAGGTTAATGGGGCTCCCAGGGAATGCTGAGAGTAGTAGTTTTCCAACAGCTGTAGAGTGCATATTGCATGTCACCACTTTGAGGATGCCAATGTCTATGTGTCGGTTTAGGAACAAGAGTATTTAGATGGACACATGGATCTATACAAAGATGTTGTGGAGAAGCACCAGACCGTCAAGTCATCAGGTACGTGAAGACTTCATTGATAGTAATGGAAGTCACAGCACTTGTCATCTGATCACATAAATACTGCATTCAGTCATTGTGTATGTGTTTCCTAAAGGTGGATCCAGCAAGAGAAAGCCACCAAAGCGATATCCAAGACCTCATTATTCCCATAGCTATGCGGAAGACAAGCACAGTGTCCCTCAGGATCATAAGGTAGATGCTGTGGTGAGACCACGTCAGCCTTAGGCTACTTTCACACTAGCGTTTTTTGCTGATCCGTCATGAATCTGCAAAAACACTTCTGTTACAATAATACAACCGCATGCATCCGTCATGAACGGATCCGGTTGTATTATGTCTTCTATAGCCATGACGGATCCGTCTTAAACACCATTAAAAGTAAACAGTGGACGGATCCGTTTTCTATTGTGCCAGATTGTGTCAGAGAAAACGGATCCGTCCTGGCACACAATGTAAGTCAATGGGGACGGATCTGTTTTCTCTGACACAATCTGGCACAATAGAAAACTGATCCGTCCACCGTTGACTTTCAATGGTGTTTAAGACGGATCCGTCATGGCTATAGAAGACATAATACAACCGGATCCGTTTATAACGGATGCATGCGGTTGTATTATTGTAACAGATTGGCTCCGCTTCGTCAGGCGGACAGCAAAACGCTGCAGGCAGCATTTTGTCGTCCGCCTCCAGAGCGGAATGGTGACTGAACGGAGATAAACTGATGCATTCTGTGCAGATCCGTTTCCGTTTGGAATACATTAGGGCAAAACTGTTTTAGACCGCTTTTGAGAACCCTGAATGGATCTCACAAACGGAAAGCTAAAACGCTAGTATGAAAGTAGCCTTAGACTGATTCCAATTTTAAGAATTTCTGAGCTGCCTGAGCCCTTTTGTAATGATGTTTCGGAATAGTGCAAACATTGGTTTGTATTATTTGTCTGTGATGCTTATCAAACCAGTGTTGGTAATGTGTGTTTTTTTTTATCTCTGGAATCTTCAGGATGATAGCCTTAGTGATTTCCAGATTGTTATAGTAGAAGACAATATTAAGAAGGAGAGTGAAGAACTCCGTGTTATTATTAAGGAAGAAGAAATTCCGACAGATATCAGCACGGGTGAGCATTTGTCCCTAAAAATATCCCTTTTGTCATCAGTTTTTTTAAAAAATATCTTCTGCTCTGTCAGTACCGTCTCATGAGTGAAAAGCTCTTTGTTCTCTTACCCTCAGTTCACACTTGCGCATTTTACAGCGCGTTCGAACGCGCTGTAAAACGCATAACCGATGCAAACCAATGCTTCCCTATGGGACTGGTTCACATTTTCGCGTTTTACAGCGCGTTCAAACGCGATGAAAAACGCCCGACGCATAAACAAGTACTTGAGCTTTTTTTGGGGCGTTTGTCGTGCGTTTTGGCCTATAGACTTCAATGGGAATGCGCAACGCTTGTATTTTGCGCGCTTTTGACACTGAAAACGCGCGTTCGAACGTGCGTTTATGAATTTGCAACATGCTGGAAAGGCCAAACCCCAGCTCTGATTGGCCAAACTTCATATAGACAGGGATATTTGGTCATTGGACAACACTGCAGTCAATCACACAAACGCGCGTTTACTATTGCCAAAAACGCGCGTAAAATGCACGTCTCAGAAACGCTCAGGTCTGAACCCAGCGTTAGAGCAGTGCAGTCTTCAGTGAGAAGATTGACCCTGTTGGGGACCTTGTCACTTTGTGCTACCTGCCAAGTCCAGTCTTACCCTGGCTTCCCATTCCTTCCGAATTCTAGCCCCATAACCCACTGGTTGTTGCAGGCATGTAAATATAGTTTTGGTCCATTCCATATCTTTTGGTCATTTAGGCTTTTAATAATTTTGTGCATTATTTACAGATGGACATGAAAGCAGACATTCTATGGAGGCACATGTCATTTCCTCTCCAGATTCCGAAAGAGATGATGATGATGATGATGACTTAACGGTTGAACCCCCAAGAAGAAACACCATGTCTGTAAATAAACGCCCAGTATTCCAGGGTGCATCATCTGATCCTTCAAGTCACGAGGAAGGCTTTCTTGACATGTCAGAGTTTATTAAGGCATGTTCGGGAAATAATGTCTTTCCATACTCAGAATATATTAAGCATTTTAACCAAAATCCTGGTGTCTTAGATCTTCAGGGGAATCGTGCTGCCAGGAAGCCATTTAATTGCACAGAGTGTGATAAATGTTTTACACATAACTCCTACCTTATCAAGCACATGCGAACTCACACAGGGGAGAAGCCATTTCAATGTGGAGAGTGTGGAAAATGTTTTACTGACAACTCCGGCCTCACTAAACACCAGAGAATCCACACAGGTGAGAGACCGTACCAGTGTGCGGAATGTGGGAAGAGTTTTACCTATAAAGCCGACCTTATCAAACATGAAAGAATCCATACAGGTGAGAAGCCCTTCCCGTGTCCTGAATGCGGCAAATGTTTTACAGACAAGTCTGGCCTTGCCAAACATCAGCGAATCCACACGGGTGAGAGGCCCTTCCAGTGTGCCGAGTGCGGGAAATGTTTTGCTCGTAAGTCACACCTCGGAAAGCACCAGATAATTCACACAGGTGAGAAGCCATTCCAGTGCCCCGAGTGTGGAAGATGTTTCGCTCGGAAGTCTCACCTGGTCAACCATCAGATCATACACACAGGTGAAAAACCACATTTATGCACCGAGTGTGGGAAATGTTTTGCCCAGAGACCAGGCCTCATTATTCACCGAAGAACACATAGGAAGGTAACACAGTTTTCATGAGCTGTGCAAATGATGGAAAACGCAACTGTGGATGTACAAGGAATATAAGAAGATCAAATTTCAGTACGTTTGTAGGATATTCAAGCAGAGACCTGCACTGGTATTACCAGACGAAGATGACATAAAGCAATAGTCTGGCATTATGAATGAATATACTACCATGCAGATATGGAGCAGAAATGCCAGAACAGGTCGCTCATGTATATCATAGATTCGGAATTCTAATATAGAGAACGTTGTTCTGTAGGCTCCTAACTAATATGTAACCCTATTGAATTTAATAGATCCTTGAGACTGACCTCATGAGTATTCATGTACAATAAGATACTGAAAGCTGTGGACTTTCACGCGTTTGAATATAGGTTATATTTAATGGAAATGAAAGGGTGTGGATATACCTGTCATCCACTGAAGCCGCGGCAGCTGAAAACATTCAGAGCAGAATGGTGACTAAACTGATGAGAGGACAAAATCATCAGGTGACATGAAACATTAGCAATAAGGTTTCAGTGGAGACCTAGGCTGAATTTCACCACCAGTTCTGAAGATCCTCAGGATTTCTTATCCTTCCTATGGTAAAACAGTTCAAATGGACATCTGAAGAAAGACTTTGCATTTCATCTAAAAGTAAATTATGACCAAGTCTATAGGCCTGGGCTGAGAATCTAGCATATGAAGTGGTGTACACTTTTATGTTCTTTTTTTTATCTCTTACAGGATTTCTTACTTCTGTTCACCCTGTTTTTTTTGAGCTCATGAGAAACATCTGTCCTTTACCTGCTCTGTACTTTTGTGTTCAATGGGGCAGCCCTAAGGAAAGAACATCTATTGGTGTTTAGGTTCCTATTTCTCTGAAAACCTTTAGTAACAAGGTTGTTTTGATTAAAGTTATTAAAGTTTATTCTTCCATAAAGGGAGTCTGTCAGCAGTTTTGTCAATGCAAAACTGCTCACAGACATAGGTCGGGACATTACTGTCTTTCTCCTTTTAATCACCTTAGCGCTGACGAAAAGAACTATGAATCCAGCTGGGAACACCGAAGTGCACCGAAAGCAGGCTGTAGAGCAGGGGTAGGCAACCTCCGGCACTCCAGCTGTTGTGAAACTACAACTCCCAGCATGCATACTTACTCTGCTCCTTACTGAACTCCTATAGAAATAAATGGAGCATGCTGGGAATTGTAGTTTCACAGCAGCTGGAGAGCCGGAGGTTGCTGATCCCTGCTGCAGAGCATCAGGCTCTGTGTATAAACTGCTCCACAGTTTCCCCCTTCTGGTGTGAGTGACAGCTGTAGCAGTCATTGCAAGAAAAAGGGGGTCAGTCAGCACATCCCAATGCGCAGGTGCACGCCGTCATGGCTAGAAACACAAAGGAAAAAAAACACAATGCAAAATATTCTGGTGCTAATGTTACTCTTATTTTGTAAATTTGAGATTCTTGGCAAATACAGTTTGTACAAAATTATTTGGGCCCGTCTCTCGGCGTCAAGGCTGTAGCAGCCATCACTCAGAGCATAGGGGGGTGGCTGTGGAGCAGCTCTCATGTTGAACTGCATGCCCATCTCTGAGGCCATTTTTTATTTATTTTCTAGTACAGCAGTGATTAGAGGCAGAAGTACCTGTGTCTGTCAGCAGTTTTGTATCCACAAAAACTGCTTGCACTTCTTTAAAGAACAGGTATAATAATTCTAATCTTTGAGACTTCACCCAAATTTTTCCTTGCTTCGAAAAGATTTTGTGACGCAACTCAGGTGATTTACACATGTAGAGAACCAGGCTTTGCCACTCTTATCCTTTTGGAGAAATAGCTGCAGTATTATTATAGCTTTCTGAAAGCTGGTGGTCGGGATTGATGAATTGTTTGTATTGTATGTCTCCATTGTATATGGCTTCTGTTTTTTATGGGTTGCATAAGAAAAAGGAAAAAAAAATCCACTGTTCAGTTAAAGCAACAGTTAGTCTTCCCTTTCACCTAACTCATAAGCTACCTGGAAGTGACACAGGAGTTCTACAGTGAGAGAGACCAGTTGACACTAACCTTCCTTGGAAAGTTTTTTTTTTTTGTAACTAATTTTATTACTTTTATATTTGTTGGTGTATTGGTTTAACAAAAAAAACTAAATACTGTAGTTTTAGCTTAACATATTTGTAATAAAGTACTTGTGATTAGTTTTGAATGTCCGGCTATTAAATGTCCATAACTGTTGGACGAGTTGTCGCGACTAGAGGTGTTTTTCAAGGTATGGATTCCAGCCTACAACAATGATGGGAGTTAGGCCACTCAACAGGGAATGGGAATAAAGCAGCTGTCATCTCTTCAAAAAGGCCAAATCTGACCCTAAGAAAATATTTTTCTCAAATAAGCAAGGCCAACAGAATAAAAGCCTCTATAAAGCTTGTTGTGCTGTATTAAAATATACTTAACAATTCAAGGCTTCTTTATATGTGAATAGTATGTGTCATTATATCAGTTTATGCATAGAAATAGAAAATAAGTACTTGGTGCCAAAGCCAATTGCTACAAAAATAACTATGTTATGGTGGATAGACTGGAAGTTATATCAGGTCCCTTGCTTTACTTCACAAGGGACCTTCCCATGGCACATTACAGGATGTTATGGAGTCAATGGGGGTAATTCATAATCACTCTCTACACCGATTATATTGTATAAAATCTATAGAGTCACATTAACCCCTTATATGGCGGAGCATGAAGTTACATTGCCTTGGCCGCATGTGGATACCCAGTTTGAAACTCCTTTTTTTTTTTTTTTGTATACTTATTGCTAGACAAGTGTAGTGCATGTCATGTATTTCAGAAGATGAGGGACTTGTTCTTTCATCAGACACAGTGTACACACAAACTTTCTAAACTTATATAACAAAGATTCACACACCCGCTAAACCGTGATACCGTATCAAGTTAGAATTGGTGCGGGTCGTAACACCCTGCCGATCAGCCAGTGATGGCCTACCCTAAGGATAGGCCACCACTTAGTTAAGGCTGGACAAACCTTTTAACCTCTTCCTGACATCTGCTGTTCATGATGGTGCCCGCTCAGTAGGGTGCCTGTAATTATGGACTTTTAACCCCTCAGATACCTACAATATGTACATTGCGACCACAGGATTTAAACAGTGACATACTGGGAGCACTGCGCTCCCAGGGCCAAAACAGCTCCCACATGCCGAGATCGAAGAAGTCATTCTTTTGCTGTAGAAGCCGCAAGCCTTCTGAGGCCTGTTTTAATAAAGTTCTTATGGAGCCCTGCCTAGGAACATAGTGAATCTCCCATAGGCTGCAATGTTAAATTACTGCAGTCTATGGGAGAAGTAATCAGATCATTGCATGTTAAAGTCCCCTAGGGGTATTTAAAATAAATGAAAACCAACCAACAAAAAGACTTCCACGTCTTTTATTATATTTTAGCCGAAGCAGGTTTCCTAGCCTGCACCATAGTGCTGATTACCCATTCAGAAAAACCATGGCACCTCAGGATAGTGAGCTCAACAACTCTGCCGTTAAACAGCGACTAAACACTGGTAGAAGACAGGTCCTCAAGAGAGAAGGTCATCTCTGAGTGGGAGGGGCCACAAAACGTCTCCTAATAGAAGTACAAGGTCTGTGTACCACGCTCGGCAAGGCCAATCCGATGCAATGAGAATTGTCAGGATAACCTCTATCTTGATCCTTTACAGAAGTCTGGGCAGAAGACTTGGTGAAGGAAAGACATACAGAAGGTTGCAGCTGTTTCAGGAAGCTACTAGGGCATCTACTACACATGCCCGTGGGTCACACATCTGAACACCATCAGGTCCATATCCCCACTGGAGATACAATGCCTCGAAAACTTCTGGATGAAGAGACCAGTCGTCTGGGTCCATTGTTTCCCAAATGAAAAAGTTTGCTATCCAATTTTCCACCCGCTGTATGTGGTCCTCCAACAAGGCTGGTACATGCTTCTCTGCCCACTTAGGTAACTTGGCCAACTCTGCAGAGCTGTGGGTCCCTCTTTAATGATTGAGGTATGCTACAGCTGTAGCATTGTCAAATGGAACCTGGATGGGTAGTCCTCTCAGGAGAGCAGTCCAGTGGAGTAGGGACAAGTAGATGGCGCAAAGTTCCAAGATGTTGATTGAAAGTTTGGATTTCTTCAGTGACCTTGTTTTTTAATAGGCTTTATTTTCATTTTAAAAATCAAAAATACAACCAATCATAGACACAGGGAATTCCACCATAGTGGGAGAAAAAATTTCCATCATTACAAGTAGGATACATATCAAAATCCTTGCTCACCCATCAGATTGGCGAGTTTGTTATATATTGGTATTCCCCCAACTTGCGTGTACAATCAAACACCATTCACACACACATCCACCCGGGCAGTGACCTGGACCATTCCTAGCTGATTTAGCTCAATAATCCGAAACCGAATTTGCATTTAACCAAGTGCCCCAAATTTTCTGGAATTTCTCCAGGACTCTAGCTTCATACGTTAATTTATACATGGGAAGGGCCTTGTTAATAATTTGGATCCAGTGCGACACACTCAGCTTTTTAGGGGGCTTCCAGTTGAGTAGCATTGACCTACTTGCATAGAACATTAATAGCCTATACAAAATCCTATCATATTTGGTTTGAAGGATGTCATTAACCAGACCTAACAAGCTAACCTCTGGGGCAACCACCGCAGGGAGTCCTAACCTATTGTTAAGATACCTGTGCACCGCCGTCCAGAACTCCTTAATAACTGTGCATTCCCAAATCATATGAAACAGAGTCCCCCTCCCACCATTGCATAGGGCCGTTCCCAAATTGTGTTTCACAGGCATGCCATAGCTGCAAATACTTGAAAAAGGAAGTCCGCGACAGACTATATTCTGTCTGTAAAGCCGAGAACGTTTTAAAGATTCCTACGTCATAGAGTTTAGTAAGGTATTTAATACCTTTCTTTGGCCAGAACACAAAGTCAGGTAGAGCAGATAACTCCACTAGCTCAGGGTTGCCCCACAGAGGCATCACTGGAGACTTAACAGTGTTCTGTTCGGCTCTCTTTCCTGCCACAAAGACATTCCAAGCCTTGATCACCCCTGTCATAAGTGTATTGAGATGCTTTACCTGAAACTTCCCTGCCCGATATACCAGGTTTGACATGGCCTTATATGAGCCTATCAGGGCTGCCTCCAACACCACCGCCGGATTGTGCAAATCCGCCTTGATCCACCAAGCCGCATAGTTTAGTTGAATCGCTATATAGTATAGGTACATGTCTGGCAGTGCCAGCCCCCCTCTTTCATATGGGGCTCGTAAAGTATCCCTAGCTATGCGGGGCACAGACTTATTCCATAGGAAGGGTGATATCAAACGCTCCAAGCTCTGAAAGTGAGACTTAGGCAACGCTAGTGGAGCTGCTCTGTACAAGTACAGCAGCTTAGGTAGGAGTATCATCTTATAGACATTAATCCGTCTAATCAGAGAAAGTGGTAACGACTCCCAAACCCTCAATTTCTGTGTAACATACTGCACTACAGGCTGCACATTTAACACATTGAATTGGGTGACATCTTTGTGTACTACGATCCCCAGATAAGTGCATTTGTCCACTATCTGCAGAGAGGACTTAGCCAATATATTTTGGAGAAGAATGTCATCCACTAGGTAGAATGCCGATTTCGACCAGTTGACCCGGAGTCCTGAATACGAACCATAAGAGCCAACAGTCTGCAGAAGGGCTTCCAGAGAGGGACCCACATCTCCTAAGTAGATCAACATATCGTCCGCGTATAATGAAATTTTTTCAGAGATGCCCACAATCTCCCACCCCCGTATCTCTGAGCTGTACCCAATGCATATCGACAGAGCTTCAATCACCAATGCAAACAGGAGAGGTGACAACTGCAGTACAAAGGGTCTGGATAGATGCCCATTGACCCGAACTCTGGCTGTCAGACGAGCATAGAGCATGTGTAGCCATCAGAGGAAGGATTGGGGGACCCCTAACCTTTCCAGCACCGCCCACATGAACCCCCACTCTACCGAATCAAATGCCTTCTGGTTATCTAGGGAGGCAATTGCGCTACTGCCTGCATTGTCATGCGTCACCTGAAGATTAGTGAAAAGATGTCTCAAATTTATATCCGTCGCCTTCCCGGGCATAAAACCGGATAGATCCTTCCCCACCACTGTCAAGATAACCGACGACAATCAATTGGCCAACACTTTAGCCAAAATTCTGAGTTAATCAGCGAAATGGGCCTATACGAGCTACACTGGTCCGGTGGCTTCCCAGCTTTGTGTATAACCACTATGGTGGCTTCAGAGAATGAGTTCGGTAGGGATCCACACTCTAGAGCTTTTTTTTATAGAGGTTGCTGAGTCTTTTGCTCACCTCCTCAACTTGAAATGTATACCACTCTACCGGGAAGCCGTCCGGACCAGGAGTCTTACCCTTTGCCTTTGACATAATGGCAGTTTGAATTTCTAACAGGGTAATGGGGCCATCCAACACCTGTCTATCCGCATGTGCGAGCCTTGCCATAGGGACAGTCTCTAGGAAACGTAAGATTTCCTCTTCAGTTCTATTACTTTTGAAAGTGTAAAGTGCCAAATAATAAGTGGCAAATTGATTGCAAACCTCTTCCGGCTGGTAAATATATCTCCCGTGTCATTCCGAATAACAGCCACTACTGTTTGTGGGGTCTCAACCCTAGCTAAATACGCTAGCGCTTTACCACTCCTATCTCCATCTGAGAAAATGGCTTGTTTTTGAGCTATTAGTCACTTCTTAGTAAATTCAGTTAAATATAACGCATATTGCCTTTGAGCCGAAAGCCAGAGCGCATAATGCTCCGGAGTGGGGTCAACGAGATATGCCTGTTCAGTCTCGGTTATCGTTCCTTCTAATTTCACCCGCGTGGAGAGCAATTCCACCCTATGTGCCGCAATTGCAGCTATTAAGGTCCCTCTCAGGACTGCCTTACTGGTATCCCACTCCACAAGAGGAGTAGAGGATCCCTCATTAATTTCCCAATAGGTTGAAATTGCTTCCAGGCATGTTACTCTAACCGGGAGAACCTCCAGCCACACTGGGTTCAGTCGCCAAGCGGATCTAGTAACACCGCCTTCACCCACAATAGTCCGGGCCGATTCGTAAAAGCCAAATCAATCCGGGAAAGTGAGTGGGCCGAAGTCGAGTATTGTCTCCCGTCTGGATATAAACTCCTCCATATTTCCTCAAGACCATGGGCCTGTGCCCAACGTAATAAAGCAGTGTCATACTTAAGAGATGGTCTAAACCTGTCAAGCTGACTATCAAGTGTCGCATTGAAATCCCTCAAAATGAACATAGGAGCTACCAGAAGCATCGCCACCCTGCTCATAATTTGGTCAAGCAATACTCTCTCAAATGGCGGCGGAACATAAACGCCAACAAGTACTACCTCACACCCTCTAATAGTAGCTTGTAGCAACACATATTTCCCCGCCGGATCTATGTGCACGGAGATCAGACACCCCCCTGGCGCAGTTGGAGTATGTGGCATGATACCCGTATCCTACCCACAGTCGCTTCACTGCTAGGACTTTCGAGCCCTGGAGATGAGTTTCCTGAAAAATGATGTCAGGGTTATATTTTTTAAAATAATTAAACACCAATGCTCTCTTAACCTTGTCATTCAAACCCCGGACATTCCAGGAGATCAGCTTGCATACCGCCATGATTTCGCATTCCAAAAATGCCTTTGCCGTCCTGGTACCCCAGTGTCACTGCCCCATTCACACATGCATGCATACATCACATCAAACCCAATAGAACTTCCCAGCTCGTACCCACCCTGCCCAGACATCCCCAACCTGTCAAAGCTTCAATACCCTAACCAGAAACTTGTGCCTTATAGACTAAAATAATACAGTCTATCTAGCTAGAACATGACCCAGCATAACTCGAGTCCATCAGTAGTATTCAGTACGAAAATGAACTAAATCTAAATCTAAGTAGGGCTTAACCCTTGTCAATAAGGATAACTTAGATCACAATGTTGAAAACAGTCCTGCCAGTCACTCTAACAGGCGCAACTACAAAACAAATAAGGAAACGTCCTCATGCAGGCAGGACTATTAAATCAATGGCCCACTGAGGGCGTCGGTTACTTGCGAGAGTTCCCTGCAGTTTCCGTCGCTGCACATCATCGCGGATGCTGTTGATCGATCTAGTCAGCCGCTTCTTCTGGAGTTTGGAAAAACCTGGATCCGTCTCCCTCTTGGATCCTCAGCTTGGCCGGATATATCATGGTGTATTTAATCCCAAGCTCCCAGAGACGTGCTCTGACAGAGGTGAACTGGCGACGTTGCTTCTGTACTTCCGTTGTGATATCCGGATAAAAGGACAACTTCGCATTTTTCACCTGAACATCTTTCTTGCATCTGGCGGCCACCAGGATAGCGTCTCGGTCTCTGTAGTTTAATATCCGCATTGTTAAAAACGTCGCAGGGCAGCACCCGGCGGTAGAGGCCTTGTAGGAATTCTGTGGGCCCTTTCAACCACAAAACTGGAGGACAGTTCGATGGGAGCCAACGCAGTACGAATCAGCTGTTCAGCATACTCCTCCAGGTTGGACCCTTCCACCCGTTCAGGCAGACCCAAGATCCTGACATTATTCCTCCTATTGCGATTCTCTGCGTCTTCCACACACGCCATTAGGATTTTAACTTGTTGTTGCAAGGTTCTAGTGGCTGCGGAGGTGACATTTGTGGAGTACTCCACATCACCCAGGCAACGTTCTACTTCTTTGGTATGATCTCTCATTTTGTCCATGACGCAGACAATTGATATCACTCTGCAAATGGTTAATCTTTGTGGTCAGGACCGCCTGACACGCTGCAATAGCTGACATTATCTTATGAGTATGTAACTCAGGGCCTGCAGACCTACACTGCTCTGCCTCCATATCTGTCTGGCTCATGTTATCTACTAACTCCTTCACTGGAGTAAGGCCTGCTGATGATGCAGTTTTACGGCCCATAAGTACTTACAGGAGAAAATCAGTTCTTGTATATGGCTGCCAAAAAAAGGGGGATAATGCCGCCTCTGAGCACCACAGACACAGTCCTTAGCCAGGTGGAAGGTCTAGAGAGAGTCCTCACACAGTGAACGTGTGGAGAGGGCCAATAGGTGTAAGGAGCCCTTTAAGCCAAAGCGTCTGGTGAGTTATTAGTAGGCCTAGATCACAGTGGGGGTCTCTGAGCCACCTAATGTGTGGCACTGGTATCATGTGCTATATATGTAGTCTGCACAGCCTCTCAGAATGTTATAAGGGCCCGTCTCTGTCACTTATCCAGCTGCCCTGCAGGGTGCCCGCCACTTCTCCTGCGCGGCAGAGCTCTCCGCTTCCCTCACACTTAGGCCCACCGCCGGGAGCCCCATTCCTGCGCACTTGCCGGGGGAGCGGGCTGCCTGCTCAGTTGGTCTCTGTCCTTCTCTGCGTGACTCCGGCCCTCCGCTGCCTCCACCCTGCGCACCACGCGGCTGCTATCCAGCTGACCTCTGTATCGGACTGAGTGAGCCTGCCAGCGCACCCCGTCCTGCCGCAATATGGCCGCTCTGCTCCACACACGGACCTCACGCCGACCGCCACTCAGCTCCCAATGCAGTGGGGCCTTCACCAGTCACCCCGCACTGCACCGGAGGTTCCTGTCAGGTCCAGCACCTCGATCTTGTCCTCAACAGGCCAGGAGAGGTAAGTGATTCAGGATAATGAACAGGATGGCAAGGGAGCTCAACACTGCACGTCCTCACTCCATGCCGGCAGACCACGCCCCCCTTCAGTGACCATGTTCCTTGGAATGTCCAAGGGGGGGGGGAGACTCTGCCCCACCTGTGGAGACTGCATTGGTGGTGATTATCCACGAAATGGGAAAGAAGGATTTCCCTAAGCTCATTGCCAGAAACAAGATCCACCATGTGAGAGCTGTGCAAACCCCGGAGAAAGAAAAATGGGGCAGTCCAGGAAGTTCTGGTTCCGGTCCAATCTCACCAAGATTGTGTGCTGAATGGGGTGGGTGTAAAACTGGGTGGCTTCAATTGAGGAAATCATTGCTCCCAAAATCCGCATGCAGAGATGGATCAACTAGCATTTCATTTGGAGAAGGAGCTTGACTTTCCACTGGAGAGACATCCACTTGTCCTCGGGAGGAAGATTTTGGCCACTGTGGTGTTGAAGTTCATGCCGCTGAAGGGTATTCGCCTGCTGGGAGAAAAGGACAATATCTGGAAATTGACCATCCCTCCAAAACATGCCGACTGTTCCTATTCTGAGAAAAGGATGATGATGATTATGATAATGTCGTCCAGGTAGGGGACTAATGATATCCCTCTCGAGCTAAGGAGAGGTGCAACAACCTTCATAAACACACGCCGAGCTGTGGCAAAAATACACCACGAAATGGAGGAAATGCTGATGCACAGGAGCAATCGGGATGTAGAGGTACGCATCTTTAATATCCACGGAAGACAGGAATTCGCCCTGCTCCATGGACGCAATTACTGAGTGAAGAGACACCATCCGGAAATGCTGCATGCTTATGAAGCGGTTCAGCAATTTCGGATCCAGAACGGGACAGAGAGACCCATCCTTTTTGGGGACAATAGATTAAAAAAAACCTGTCAATTGTTCTGCTGGAGGGACAGGAATGATGACCCCCTGAAGGAGAATGGAGTGCAATGCTGGAAAAAAGGCTGGGGCCAGAATCCGATCCGTTGGAGGATTGGACAGGAAGAAATGGTCTGAAAGGATAGAGGACAATTCGATCTTGTAACCGAAAGTTACAATTTCGATTACCTAGATGTCAACTATGTGGGGCTGCCAGACTTCCTGGAAGAGAAGGAGCCTGCCCCCCACCCGTTCAAGTGGATGCACCCCTTTTATGTGGAAAGTTGCCTATTGGAGGTAGGATGAGAGGACTGGGCCCGGGAGCACCAGCCAGGTCTGGGTTTGAAAGAAGGCTTCTATTTCTGATCTGGTGAAGGGGTTTTGAAGGCCATCCCTTCCAACACACGTGAGCTGGGGAGGTTGACGAAATTACTGCAAGGAAGTCCCTGAACTCCTGGAAAGAGACGGGCGTCTGGGTTTGGTCACTCTTTCTGCCTGTGGCCTCAGAGATAATTTTATTTAATCTGGCGCCAAATGGACGAGAACCTAAAAAGGGGCAGCCCAAACTTTGAGCCAGATCACCTGGTGAATAAAAATTTTGAGAGCAATGAGCGGGTAATTAGGGCACCCACATCCAGGGAAGCCTCACAGACGTATTTGCCAGCCTGTGAAATTTGTAGTGCCAGATATTGTAGATCGCCCGTGGGCATGCTGTAGTAACTAAATTGATGAAGACGGAGGGCCTATTCAGAAATAGCCTTAGCATGATGAAGAACGGAGCCTCTCGCTTCAAATGCGGAAAGCAAAGGACTTCAAATGACGAACTACTAGATCTTAAAAGGAGACCCCATCTGCAACTGGGATACTGGCATATTCGGCAAGGCATGCGACTGGTGCGTCAGCCTTTGGAGTGACCGACCATTTGAAGGATTGCTCTGGGGCTAGATCCGAATTGGAATGCAGAAATTCTCCCTCAGACTAAATCTGCTCAATCCTCATTGCTTAAATCTTCAGCTTATCCTTGCACGTAGCGGTGCCCCGACCGGCGGCGTTTGCACGTGTTTCGGAAGCCAACACGTTTCCTGGAGCGTTGGTGTGATGTCACACTGTACGGAAGACTCGGGGGACAAAAAGAAATCCAGCTAGTTTCGGAGACACCAGTCTCCTTCATGCAAGGAGAAGCTGAAGATTCAAGCAAGGAGGATCGAGCATCAGTTCAAAGTAAAGATGGGCCATATTGAAGGAAAATGGAAAGTGACTGTAGTTGAATGTATAAAAGTACTTTGTATTTATTTCTAGGAACTTTGCAACAATTAGTGACTATCAGATAAAGTGGTTATATAAATACACAGGAGAAGCCATTTGGTCATCACCAGTAAGCGTGGGCAATATATAGGTTCTGTATGGTAATCTGTGGCAGATTTGCCCACACATATTGCAGCTGGACCTGTAGATCCTGCACACTTAAAGGTTTTTGAAGCTCCTGGTAAAAAATCTGGTGACCTGGCAGGCCAGGAAGTGTTGCAATTCAACTGAGGCATTTCTGTGAAACCCTTGCTGTGTGTGGGCAAGCATAATCCTGATGAAAAATGCCAGTTGGAAGTCCATGAGAGACAACATGTTGAGATTTAGATAAGCAACAACTGAGGTGTTGTCTGATCGGAGCGGCTTTGCCCAACAGTAGATCTGACCAGATTTTTAGTGCCTCCCGACAGCCCAGAGCTCTTTTTGATTTGAGGTGAGGTCATTTAGAAGGGCAGGCCACTGACCTTAAACAGAGAATTGCAGGCAGTGTGCCCCCCAGCCCCAAAGACTCGCATCAGTAATAACAACTACTGGGTCTTTGGAGATCCAAGGAACTCCTTTCTGTAGGTGGACAGGATTAAGCCACCTAAGTAGGAAGTCTTTTACACAATATTTGCCTCCAGGGAGTTCTGATCCCTGTCCCAGCTTTTCAGCTTCTGCCTTCTTAAATGGGCGACAACCTCTATCATTACTTTTGTGAACACACGGGGTGCTGATATTATTCCGAAGGGGAGGACTTGAAATTGGAAATGATGGAGCACCCAGTGGTTTTGGTGTTGAACAGAAACCCTCTACTTTTTCCAGACTTCTGGTTCTCATTTTTGTCAGTTTTCTTGGATTGGAAGAAACTTCCCTTTCTATATTTACAAAAATGAAATTTTCTCTTTCCCAAGGGAAAACATTTTTTTGTATCTGAGGCTATTTTTAAGGATTTTTTTCAAGATCCTGAACAAACAGCATCTCGCCATGAAATGGGATGCTACATAAATTCAATTTCAAGATTTCAGCCAGAGAGTTCTCCTAGCTGAAACTGTCAGTGCTGTAGATCTAGCGGTCATCCTAAACGACTCAGCAGTGGCATCCAATATAGAAAATCAACAGCTTTAATGAGTAACGGAAAAGACCCTTTAAGAGAATCAAAGGGGGTATTATCCTTCAAAAGGGTTTCTAGTTGGCACAACCATTTTTTCAACGATTTGGCTACCGAAGTAGCAGCCAGATTTGGTTTAAACAATGCCACCGCATCCCAGGATCCCCCCATCATTACACACATATTGAACAACAATCCCCATCATTACGCACACATTACACTCCAATCCCCATCATTACACACACATTACACTCCAATGAGGGCTATAGTGTAATGATGGGGGTTGAAGTGTAATGTGTGTACAATAATCGGGGTTGGAGTGTAATATGTATACAATGATGGGGGTTGGAGTGTAATATGTGTGTAATGCTCCCTGCCTGTGATAGCTTCCCTCACTTGCCACTGTGTGGCCATTACCTGACTTTGGTGGACGGGGTTAGGGCAAAATAGGAGCAAGGAGAATGTGGCCGCTGCGGGGCCTAACATTTGCCCCCTGTGCTAACAGATATCCAGGTTCCAGAATCAGAGGTCCCCAGTGCTCCCAGCTTTGTTCTCCCAGGCTCTTTGGGAGTTCTATTAACTCCAGGATGTGATGCTGCAGCAGGTACGGGGACACTATCTGCCCGATGCGTAGTTGTGTAGGGGTGTCCGGAGTGGCATGCTGGGGTTGCAGGAGCCGGATCCCGAGTTGTAAGTCGGCAGCAGAGGAAGTCGGAGGGGGAGGAGGAGGCACAGCAGCGGGCCAGAGTGCAGGTGTGTGGAGCGCCATGTGTTGATTGACCGGCGTGCCGTTCATGAGCACTTCACTAATCAAGATGACAAGATTTCGCAACAGCGGGTTTTAGTGTGTTTTTTTTTTACACCATTTCTTTTTATGGTGTTCACCTAAAGGGTTAGATCATGTGATATTTTAATAGAGCAGGTTCTTACGGACGCAGCGATACCCAATATGTATACTTGTTTTTATTTATTTTACTTTAACACAATAACAGCATTTTAGGGGGAAAAAAATGTTTTAGTGTCTCCATACTCTGAGAGCCATATATATTTTTTTTTGGGGGGCGATTGTCTCATGTAGTGGCTTATTTTTTGCGGGATAAGGTGCTGATTTGATCGGTACCATTTTGGCGTACATACGACTTTTTTATCATTTTTATAACCTTTTTTGGTAAGTAAGGTGGGCAAAATTTCATCATAGTTTTCATTTTTATTTTTTTATGGCGTTCACTGTGCGGGGAAAATAACATAACCATTTCATAGATCAGGTCCTTACGGACGCGGTGTAATCAAACATGTGTAGTGCATTTAATTTTTTTAATTTTTAATCAGTGATAAATGTGTTTTTTTATTATTTTTTTTACATTTTATTGACCTAGACCCACTTGGTTCTTGAAGATCCAGTGGGTCTGATGTCTGTATAATACAAAAAAGTACACTATATAGTGTACTATACTGTATTTTCACTTTACACTTAGTCTGAACAGGCTGCTGCCTTTAGCAGAAGTCTGATCAGACTTAGCATTACCATGGCAAGCCGGAAGCCTGTGAAGGCGACGGGTTGCAATGTAACCATCACCCGCTGCCACAACAGAGCAGCGGGTGATGGGGGGGGAGGGAGGGGGGCCCTCTAAGATCCTGTCAAGAATCGGGGGCTGAAACGGCACAGCAGCCCCAAATGGGAGAGGTAGGGAGCTCCCTCCCTGTTAACTTCTTCCATACAGCAGTCCCTACGGACCGTGGCATGGAAGGGGTTAAATGGCTGACATCTGACACTCTGCTACCCGCTCGGCCATCCTGAAAATGAGAGGGGGTGCGGGCAGATGATCGGGGGGGGGGTTAAAAATGAAAAAATTTACATTTTGAAGTTTCTGATGACCGTGACCGCGGGGATCAGAAACTTCCGAAAGTGCTGCAAACTGAATTGACCTGCGGTTTGCAGTGATCACCGATAGGGGGAGGGGCTCACAGGACCCCCCTCGGCATTGTCACAGAGTACCCGCCGCGCGGCAGTGATCGGAATTACACAGGACGTACCTGTACGCCCTGTGTTCGTAAGAGGTTAAGGGCCAGAGATTTAGCAATAATTGGATTAAAGGGGTTTTCCAACAGTTGTTTACAGATGACCTATCCTATGGATAGGTCATCAGAATCTGGTCAGTGGGGGTGCGACACCCGTGACCCTCGCCAATCAGCTGTTTTGAGAAGGCAGCAGGGCTCATGTGTGTGCCTCTGCCTTCTCGCAGCTTGCCAAGCTTGTATAGCGGCTGTGCTCGATATCGTACTCAGCCCTATTCACTTCTATGGGACTGAGCTGCTCCTAGGCCATGTGACACATGAACATGTTTTCACTCGGCCTAGAAAAAGCAGAGAGAAGGCCATGGTTCTCACAGGAGCGTAGTTGCCTTCTCAAAAAGCTGATTGGTGGGGGTCCTGGGTATCTGAACCCCACCTATCAGATACTGGTGACCTATCTAGAGGACAGGTCTTCAGTAAAAAAAGAAAAATCTCAAAAAAAAAACTTTAATGGGCCGCTGACTCTACATCACATATCACTCACTTAACATAAATCTAGTTTTCACCTGCTTTGGTCATGATAACCAGTGAGTCTTGTAGATATCTATGAGAACGGTACTGGTAATGTATGTAACAATCACAAAATCTATTAATTTACCTTTGGTTTGCCCAGTTGACTATTGCCTATTGTAGTCACATTAGATCCACCTTCCTCACGACAGGCAACAACTGTTTCCCAATTTAATGGGGATAACCACATTTTATTATATTAGCTGGCCCATACAATTCAACAAATTAACACTTATATTTAAACTTAAAGGGGTATTCCCATCTTTAACATCCTATCTAAAGCGATTCCCCTAGTGCCATTGACTATTTTTGCAAATACCTTCTATTATTTATAATGCAGCACTACTGAAATATTACTTCCCTTTTATATCGTTGTTTACATTAGGAAACCCATAGATACGGCCACCGCTCCAGGGCCGCGCTTGCGCAGACCGCACTTACCATTCACCCAGGCGGCCAGTCATCCTCACAAGAACGCGCATGCTAGCCGCGCATGTGCTGTTCTAATGTCTTCTCTGCCGCGTCTGATAGAGCCGCGCATGCTCTGTATGCAGCGGTGGAGTGAGAGGCCTTCCAGGCAGGTGAGCTGCGGACACAGGACGTGCTGAGGAGGTGCACAGACAGTATATGTAAGTGCCCTGAGAACCCAGACCACTAATCCACCAACGATTTTATTGATGAGAACCATCAAAGGGGGTTAAATATATAGAGCATGGACGCTGGGCACAGTTTTATTTAGGGCAGGGACGCCATGGCCAATGTAATTTAGTTTAGGGACGCTGGACACAATGTCATGTGGTCATACTATCCACATGAACGAGCACACAGGACTCGGCTCTCAGTGTGACGTAATAAGGAGGCGTGGCCAGCCTTCACTCTAGCTGCCTAAGCCCGCCCAGCTTTAGAAGCCTCAAACCAGGAAGTGAATTCTGAGGTAACTGCGGCTCAGGCTGATTTAGCAAGATGGGAATACCCCTTTAACCCTTTTTCAAATAACATCTAAATGTGTGCAGTTACTTGGTTTTAATTCTGGCATATCCCCTATATTAGGCTACTTTCACACTGGCGTTTTGGGTCCGCTTGTGAGATCCATTTCAGGGCTCTCACAAGCGGTCCAAAACGGATCAGTTAAGCCCCAATGCATTCTGAATGGATAAGGATCCATTCAGAATGCATCAGTTTGGCTCCGTTCAGTCTCCATTCCGCTCTGGAGGCGGACACCAAAACGCTGCTTGCAGCGTTTTGGTGTCCGTCTGATGGAACTGAGCCAAACGGATCCGTCCTGACATACAATGTAAGTCAATTGGGACGGATCCGTTTTCAATGACACAATATGACACAGCAGAAAACGGATCCGTCCCCCATTGACTTTCTTCTCTTTTCAAAATTATTTTTATTAATTTATATATAGAGATCAATAAAAAACAGTATTGTAATATACATACTTGACAGGGTCCCCCATTGACTTTCAATGGTGTTCAAGACGGATCCGTTTTGCCTATGTTCATGATAATACAAACGGATCCGTTCTGAATGGATGCATGCGGTTGTATTATCAGTGCGGATCCGTCTGTGCAGATACATGACGGATCCGCACAAGACGCCAGTGTGAAAGTAGCCTAAGTTGTGCCCTTATTTCCTTGAAAATTTAGCATTATCATGAAATTTGAAACACAGACACCACTGAAATAAAAAGATTGAAAAAAGGATCAGCTATACTAAAACTGAACATGTGCGGTTCTTATCTTTCCTGACACTTGTTGTTAAGGGAGGACTGTCTGAAAATGCACATTAGTTGTTGGGATATGTGGGCATGAATCTAATGAGTATGGGCGGTATAGTTAGCCAGCATATCCCAATGGCCTGACGAGACTCTTTTTCCAAAACACTACTATTTCACATAAAAATTAACTGGTCACTGTCTACACATTTACCGACTAGTTTTATATGTGAGCACATAGCATCCCTCACTTCACCAGAGATCTTGGTGATCATAAATTGAAGGTCGGTCTCTAGTTTTTTTTTTTATAATTAAAATGATAATAGTGTTATCATAGAATTAAAACAAGTTTGGCAAAATCTTGTGACTTGTGAGCTACACTACCCTATGATGCTTTAAAAAGTGGGGCTTTTTCAGCAGGTAGATCATTTTTAGGGCCCATTCACACGTCCGCAATTCTGTTCCGCATTTTGCGGAACGGAATTGTGGACCCATTAATTTCAATGGGAACAGACGATGTCCCGCTGGGTCCGCAATTGCGGATCCACACTTCCGGGTCCGCAATCGCGTTCCCGAAAAAAATAGAACATGTCCTGTTCTTGTCCGCAATTGCGGACAAGAAAAGGCATTTTCTACGTAGTGCTGGCGATGTGCGGTCCGCAAATTGCGGAGCGCACATCGCCGATGTCAGTTTTGGATTCGTGGATCCGCAAAACACACACGGACGTGTGAATGGACCCTTATGGTGCTTTTATGATGTGTGAGATTTTAAAATTTTGCAGCCATTTGCACAGAATGGTAGGTAACCCCATGGCATACTGTGATTTACAAAAGAGCAGTCACATTGCTCATGCACCAATTCATACATTTGGTGCAATGCCAAAAACAACAACTTAAAAATTACATAAAAAGGATCACAAATTATAAATTCCCCTCTAAGTTTCTACTGATCATGGTAAACATCACATCAGAAGTAGTCATTTTTGGGGAAAAATGCAATAATACAATGGCTAGAACATGGTTATAATGTTCTTCTCCAAAGAGATCAGTCCATAGCCAGTTGGAACACAGTGGATAGAATACAAAATGTGAAACTTTTACTTTATTTGGATAACGTAACATTTTATTCAGCACAATTTAAAATTATACTGCTTCTGGTCCTTTCACAACCTCAGTCGTTGTCCATGATGGTGAAGAACTTCACTACCTTACATATTGTTTGAGGAGTTCATGGGATTCATTAGATTGAGGAGACTCTCTTTTGGCTTGGAAGACTTATCAGAATGGACTGTCCATGTGTGAATTCTCTGATGATTAGCTAGAACGGATTTCCTGCTAAAACACTGACCACATTCCAAACATAAAAACGGCTTCTCCCCTGTGTGATTTCTATGATGGTCAACGAGCTCTGATTTCTGTGCAAAACATTTTCCACATTCTGAACAGGAATATGGTTTCTCTCCTGTGTGAGTTCTTTGATGTCTAATAAGACCTGATTTCTCTGCAAAACATTTCCCACATTCCAAACAAGAATATGGTTTCTCCCCTGTGTGAACCTTCTGATGTTTACTGAGACCTGATTTTTGGATGAAACGTTTCCCGCATTCTGAACATGGATATGGCCTCTCCCCTGTATGAATTCTCTGATGACGCTCAAGATGGTCTTTGAACATAAAACACTTTCCACATTCCAAGCATGAAAATAGTTTTTCCCCTGTGTGAATTATCTCATGCTTAAGCAGACTTGACTTCTTGGTAAAGCACTTCCCACATTGTGAGCATGAATGAGGCTTCTCCCCCGTATGAGTCCTTACATGTTCATTGAGAACAGATTTTCTGGTGAAACACTTTCCACACTGTGAGCACGAAAAGAGTCTTTTAATAGATGTGGTTTTCTGTCCTTCAATACTTTCTTTATGAATTCTTCGGTGTACAACAAGATTTGCATTGTAAGCAAAACACTGCCCACATTCGGGACAAGGAAATAACTCATCAACGTTACTCGCTCTTTTTTGTGCAAAATCATCTGATTCCTGAGTAAAGTATTCAACTGGCTCAGAAAATAAACTTTGTGGAGCAAGATGTTCAGGAGGTTCCTCAAAATTGGAGAAAACGCATGACAGATCAGCAAAGTGTAGTCCTGAATATATATTTTGGATGGTGAAATGCTCTTCTAGAGAATCTCTTGTATTCTCATTATAATGTTTCTCGAAATTATTTCTGTAATTGTCTGCTGGAAAAAAGGCAATATTCTCTTTTTAAAACACACAATAACTCAACTGTACAGACTTCCAGATCATTAAGTAATAGAGGGCAATCTTTTTATTATGTTAATTGAGGTGGGTAACTCCTAAAATTTCAATGACTTCATGTCTCTCTAACTTCCCATTTGAGAGATGATCATGTGGCACAGAGAAAGGTCCTGGTGTACTGACAAGTCCTACTTCTCTACCAAACAACAAAGTAATGACTTATCCTGGCTAAACAAGTGCAATGTGCCCCAATGCAGAGGACACATCTTACACAAGTGAACAGTGAAAACAGTAGGGGTAATGTAATGCTATGCCCAAAGTGATTTGGGCAAAGGTCAACTGTGGGAAGGAAGTCTCAGGATGTGGCACCTCTGTTCCTCCATCCCTTCCTATTTACCATCAAATCAGACTTCATCAATATTCAGCAAGTCTGGCTTGGTAATAAGGGTACAGCCTACAGTAACAGGAAAGACACTTGGCCAAGAAAACAAAAAAAAATGTGAACTATAGAAACTTAGACATGTCACTACTGAGGACCATGCAGGCAACCTATATGACAATGTTCTGCCCATGTTCGACTGCACCACACAGGCATGGCCAACATTTGCAGGACCATAACTGGGAAAGTTCTTCACTTCATCTGGGAGTTCAAAATGAACAAAGTAAGGTGGACTGTTATGTAACGAGTCTTGCAAGAGTGGGAAAGAAGTTCCTGATATGCCATGGGCCTTTTTTGTGTGTGACTGTGTTCGTAGCAGTCTGACAAAGAATATGAGTGGCTCTGCAGGCAGGGCCAGGTCTTTCTTCTGCCATCTACAACTCTGGTGGAGGCCTGGCTGGGACAAGTAGGATAGGAGGGGTTTACCAACAGAGGGGAAAATGGTGTCCATTATAGCAAAGATGCACCAAATGTATCAACAGGTCTGCCTCTTGATCCAGTGGGCTTTTTACTAAGACTGGCAGATAAAGCACCAGTCTTAGTACATCAGCACTAAGTATTTTTTACTTACCATTTACTTAACTATTTTTAACGTATATTAGTAAAGAAGTAACTAGCTTATTGTGCAGGAGATGCAGTGTGGTCTATGTCTTTTTAGGGAATGCCCTTTTAATTAATAGTATCATACGTATATGACACCCTCAGTGAACATGCACCATGAGAAAGATTGCCTCGGGACAAAACGCGTTGGTCTTAGACGCTGCTCCATGTGGTGGGATGCTGGTAAGCTGAGGAGAGATCTCTCTGCTCTGATGTTCCATCTAGCTGCAGGATATTGTTTGCACTACTGCAAAGCTCAGTAATGATTCTCAATGCAAAAACAAAGTTAGAATGACACCTCCAAACCATGTGAAAAAGGTTTCAGGTGCATGCTACTATGGCTGAAATGTAAAATCAAAACAAGGACTACAAGTAGCAGCACACTGCCATGCGCAAAGACACATGCAAACACGGAAACATGATTAAATGTAAATTGCATTACTGCTAATAGGACATGTTCTATTTTTTTTTTTTGTGGGGTGGAGGAACGGACATACGGATGGGGACAGCACAAAAATACGGTCATATGCATGGGGCCTAACATGGATTAATCTTGCTGGTGAGCTGATCCTGTATATGAGTGGGAGATACATGTGAAAATCATTTTCCTATAAGCCTGACAGTGAATTCATGTGTGGCTATAAGTGTTATACACCTGCGGCTGACATTATGTCAGTTTAATGGAGTGCAGTTGACATTAATATTGTACTGAACATACAGTATATTTAGAATTCAGCCAGTAGTAGCTGCTAATCCATAAATGTACTACACTCTCTGCAATGCCCACCAAGACAGATTGTTGTAATGATCTAACAAATACAATTTGTGACTCACCTGGACAGATATCTGAAGGCATCTCCTCCTCCTTACACTGATGATTACCACTTGCATATGACTCTACTTTTTCCCCCATAACTTCGGCTTTAATTTCAGTGGAATCTTTGCCCTGAGTAACATGTTGAAGAGCAACATACAAGTCAAGAACCAGTTAACAACCATGACATCCAAAAAGTTATTATAGGTTCATTGTAATAAAACAAGCAACCTAATCTCTGTTGACATCTTCCCTGAGATTTAAAAGGGTTGTCCAGCTATCTGCAGTTCTCGTATCAGAGAATTTTTAGTTAATAGAGGAGGTTCTCTGTTCAGCATCTTCATGTGTTGTCAAGAGTGCAGAGCTGTTACCCAGAACATCTCTCACTCTGGAAGACCTGTCCTGTCCTGGATTACACAGACAACACATTAATTTCAATGAGCACCGAGCCATGAATAACTTTTCCGATGGTAACACTAAAAGGAAATTGAACACTAAATCTGAGGTTTCCGCACATGTTACAGATGTTCGCTGGTGGTGCCTGCAGAGGGACACTTTGAGATCTGGTCATTGTCAACAGACCCTTCTAACAAGTAGAGATTGTCTAAAGTGGAGAAACCCTTTAAGGCATTCATCAGGTTACAAAAGAAGCTCTTTGCACAACTTGTGCACAAAGTAGTTTCTCATTCTACACCATCTGGGGTCTACATGTGAAGTGTTAAAGGGGGTTTTCCGGGAGCACAATATTGATGACCTGTCCTCAGGGATAGCTCATGAATATCTGATCAGTGGAGGTCTGACTCCTGCCACCCCTAACAATCAGTTGTTTGAAAAGGCTGTGGCGCTCTGGTGAGCACTGCAGCCTCTTCCTAGGCCAGTGATGTCACATTCATCGGTTACATGGCCTATGCGCAGCTTGGTATTGCAGTTCAGTCCCATTCAAGTAAATAGGCTTGGGCTGCAATACCAAACATGGCTGCTGCACAATGTACGGCGCTGTGCTTGGTATGCTGTGAGGAGGCAACAGTGCTCATCAGTCTTCAAACAGCTGTTCGTTGAGGTGCCGACCACCACCAATCAGATATTGATGATCTATCCTGAGGACAGAACATAAATATTGTACTCCTGAAAACCCAGCACACCCTTGCAGGTTCAATCAGCCCTGCCCAACTTTGTTAGTTTTGGAATGACACCAAGTTCTTTTCATAGCAGTTCTGCTCATTCTATTGTGAGGACCCTATAGAAGAAAGATACTGATCTAAACTTCTGGATTATGTGAATATAACTTGGGAAACCCAATTTTTTAGTGAAAAGAGTTAAAATGAATTCTCTGTTAAACAGGAGTGAATTTTCTGGGAGTTGCTAGTTGAAGAGGTTTCTTTTTGAAAAATACAGGTGTACCTAAGAAATCTGTGGTGCACATCGCACCTAAAAATCAGTTAAGATAGTCCATCTGGCCTAACTACTTTTTTAACAAAATTTTGCAATATGATCTATCATACATTAAACGTCTTCAATCAAATAGTTTGTGCCAAGTTTTAAATGTATCCACTATCCACAGGATAGGGGATAAGATTGTAATCGTGAGGCCTGACTACTGAGACCCCCACAATCATGACAATCAGGGTTTTGTGTATCTAAACACCTTGTTCCTTCCCTCTGGGTAGGAGTGGGCTGGTCCTGCTTCCTGCCAGGAGATGGCATTCCAGTCTAGTGAGACAGAAAAAGGAGAGGAAAGCTGAGCTCCCACTCCCAGAAACTATATCTTATTCTCCTGTGACGGAAGCTCAGGAACCAAATAATCTTTTCCTGTGAGAAGTTTAGAACAGCAGAGTGATCAGCAAAATACAGCTTTACAGACACTGCTGCAAAGTAAGGGAAAGCATCTCAGACACCACCACCTACCCTAACCATCTCTAGGCCAGACAAACATTAACCACTTCAGCCCCCCTAGCTTAAACCCCCTTAATGACCAGGCCACTTTTTACAATTCCGCACTACACTACTTTCACCGTTTATTGCTCCGTCATGCAACTTACCACCCAAATGAATTTTACCTCCTTTTCTTCTCACTAATAGAGCTTTCATTTGGTGGTATTTCATTGCTGCTGACATTTTTACTTTTTTTGCTATTAATCAAAAATTACTGAAATTTTTGCAAAAAAATGACATTTTTCACTTTCTGTTGTAAAATTTTTCAAAAAAACTACATTTCTATATAAATTTTTCTCTAAATTTATTGTTCTACATGTCTTTGATAAAAAAATCCAATAAGTGTATATTTATTGGTTTGGGTAAAAGTTATAGCGTTTACAAACTATGGTGCAAAAAGTGAATTTCTGCATTTTGAAGCAGCTCTGACTTTCTGAGCACCTGTCATGTTTCTTCAGGTGCTAGAATGTCAGGAAAGTATAAATACCCCCCAAATTACACCATTTTAGAAAGAAGACACCCCAAAGTATTCGCGGAGGGGCTTGGTGAGTTCATGTATCATTTCATTTTTTTTCACAAGTTAGCGGAAAATGACACTTTCTGAGAAAAAAAAAAAAAAAAAAAGTTTCAATTTCTGATAACTTCTGGCAAAAAAAAAAAAAATCTCAGACGGACTCACTATGCCCCTCAGTGAATACCTTGGGGTGTCTACTTTCCGAAATGGGGTCATTTGTGGGGTGTGTTTACTGTTCTGGCATTTTGGTCGGGGCTAAATTGTGAGCCGCCATGTAAAACCTAAAGGTACTCGTTGGAATTTGGGCCCCTTTGCGCACCCAGGCTGCAAAAAAGTGTCACTCATGTGGTATCGCCGTACTCAGGAGAAGTAGGGCAATGTGTTTTAGGGTGTATTTTTACATACACCCATGTTGGAGTGAGAGAAATATCTCTGTAAATTGTCAACTTTGTATAAAAATTTTTAAAAGTTGTCGTTTACAGAGATATTTTCACACAAAGTATAGGTATATATAAAAATACACCCCAAAACACTGCCCTACTTCTCTGATGCGGCGATCCCATGTGTGCCACTTTTGCAGCTTGAGTGCAAAGGCCTAAACTAATGAGTACCTTTAGAATTTCACAGGGCATTTTTACGCATTTGGATTCCAGACTTCTTCTCACGCTTTAGGGGCCCCTAAAATGCCAGGGCAGTATAAATACCCCACATGTGACCCCATTTTGGAAAGAAGACACCCCAAGGTATTCTGTGAGGGGTATGGTGAGTTCATGTAAAATTTTATTTTTGTCACAAGTTAGTGGAATATGAGACTTTGTAAAAAACAAAATTAAAAAAACAAAAAAAACAATTTCCGCTGACTTGTGCCAAAAAATAAAAATTCTGTGGACTCACCATGCCCCTCACAGAATACCTACAGGTGTCTTCTTTCCAAAATGGGGTCACATGTGGGGTATTTATACTCACCTGGCATTTTAGGGGCCCCTAAAGTGTGAGAATCCAAATGCATAAAAATGGCCTGTGAAATCCTAAAGGTACTCATTGGTTTTAGGGCCCCTTTGCGCATCTTGGCTGCAAAGAAATGTCACACATGTGGTATCGCCGTACTCAGGAGAAGTAGGGCAATGTGTTTTGTGGTGTATTTTTACATATACCCATGCTGCGTGTGAGAAATATCGCTGTAAGCGACAACTTTTTAAATTTTTTATTCAAAGTTGTCAATTTACAGAGATATTTCTCTCACCCAATATGGGTATATGTAAAATACACCCCAAACACATTGCCCTACTTCTCCTGATGCGGCGATACCACATGGTGACACTTTTGCAGCCAAGATGCGCAAAGGGCCTAATTCAATGAGTACCTTTTAGGAGGGCATTTTTACGCATTTTTCTTCTCACGCTTTAGGGCCCCTAAAATGCCAGGGCAGTATAAATACCCCACATGTGACCCCATTTTGGAAAGAAGACACCCCAAGGTAATCCGTGAGGGGCATGGCGAGTTCATAGAAGATTTTTGGCACAAGTTAGTGGAAATAGATTTTTATTGTTTTTCTCACAAAGTCTCCCTTTCCGCTAACTTTTGACAAAAGTTTAATTTTCATGGACTCATTATGCCCCTCAGCGAATACCTTGAGGTGTCTTCTTTCCAAAATGGGGTCACATGTGGGGTATTTATACTGCCCTGGCATTTTAGGGGCCCTAAAGCGTGAGAAGAAAAATGCGTAAAAATGCCCTCCTAAAAGGTACTCATTGGTTTTAGGGCCCTTTGCGCATCTTGGCTGCAAAAAGTGTCACTCATGTGGTATCGCCGTACTCAGGAGAAGTAGGGCAATGTGTTTTGGGGTGTATTTTTATATATACCCATGCTGGGTGAGAGAAATATCTCTGTAAATTGACAACTTTGAATAAAAAAATTTAAAAAGTTGTCGTTTACAGCGATATTTCTCACACAAGCTATGGTATATATAAAATACACCCCAAACTACATTGCCTACTCTCCTGATACGGCGACTACATGAGTGACACTTTGCAGCCAAGATCGCAAAGGCCCTAAAACCAATGAGTACCTTTAGAATTTCACAGGACATTTTTACGCATTTGGATTTTCACGCTTTAGGACCCCTAAAATGCCAGGGCAGTATAAATACCCCACAAGTGACCCCATTGTGGAAGAAGACACCCCAAGGTATTCCGTGAGGGGCATGGCGAGTTCACAGAAAAAAAATTTGGCACAAGTTAGCGGAAATGGTATTTTTTTTTTTTTTTTTTTTACAGTCTCACATTCCACTAACTTGTGACAAAAAATAAAATTTTGCATGAACTCACCATACCCCTCACGGAATACCTTGGGGTGTCTTCTTTCTAAAATGGGGTCACTTGTGAGGTTTTGTACTGCCCTGGCATTTAGGGGTCTCCGCAATCATTACACGTATGGCCAGAATTAGGAGTTTTGCGATTCTCCTTATATTGACCATACGGGTAATGAGAATTTTTCCGTTCAGCCTCTGCGCTGAAAGAAAAAAATGAACGTCTGAATTTTTCCATTCACATTGATCAATGTGGATGAAAAAATCTCTAAAAAATATGCAAAAAAAAAGAGGAAAAGCTATAAAGCTGCGATCGCTAAGGGACCCTAAGGCCTCATTCAAGCGTCCGCAATTCTGTTCCGCAAAATTTTGCGGAACAGAAATGTGGATACATTCAATTCTATGGGGACAGACTTTGTCCCGCTCGGATCCGTAATTGCGGATCCGTAGTTGAAGATCCGCAAAAGTATAGAACATGTCCTATTCTTGTCCGCAGTTGCGGACAAGAAAAGAGCATTTCTATATAGTTCTGGCAATGTGCGGATCCGCAAAATGCGGAAAGCACATTGCTGGTGTCCGTGTTTTGCGGATCCGCGGATTTGCGGATCCGTGGATCCGCAAAACACATGCGGACATCTGAATGAGCCTTACAGGGGTGATCAGTGACAGGGGGTGACAGGGGGTGATCAGGGGGTGACATGGGAGATCAGGGGTTAATCAGTGACAGGGGGGTGGTGGGTGGGTGGGGGCGGTGGGGGGGTTGTGTGGTGATTGGTGCACTTTGATATTTTTCTCTGGTGGTCCCAAGCAAAGGGACCACCAGAGAAGCGGGCAGCAAGCAGATCAGACGCTGTTCACAGAACAACGTCTGATCTGCGATTTTTCTGCCATATACAGCCTGCCAGCGCACGATCGGCGCTGGCAGGCTGTAGTCTAACTACATGCGGCGCGCCGATGGCGCGCATTGCGCATGTGCGGGCGCGTCCTCGCGTCATCTCGCGTCTCGCGAGATGGCGCGCCCGATGCGTCGATCAGAGCTACAGGGCCGCCGCCAGGGCGCAATCCTGCGTCGCGGCGGTCCTGTAGCGGTTAAGAGAGGAATTTATCAAAACTGGTGCAAATGAAAACTGTCTTAGTTGCCCATAGCAATCAATCCGATTTTACCTTTGATTTTTCAGAGTTCCTTTGCAAAATAAAAGGTGGAATCTAATTGGTTGCTATGGGCAACTAAGTCTGTTTTCCTTTGCACCAGTTTTGTTACATTTCCACATTTCCCCCTAAGCCTGTACTACACTGGACACCTAAATCCACAAGTGCTTGCTAGTGCCAACCAATTGCCATCCAACCAGCCATCATACCTCCTCATCTGGTGCCAGTGAAGCTACCCTTTATATTTACAGGTGCTGGATGTACCACAAGTTATATTCTGTACTGAGTAAAGAGAGACTGTTATACGTTTACTTCTTGACTTATTCTCAAACTACCTTTTCACGCACCAACCCTCAGGGAGCGACTGGTTGAGGGAGTACACAGTGACACAGGATCTCCTCATGGCCACTACTACTCCCATCCTCTGAACCAGAGGCTCGCTGCAGGTACATATTAAAGGTATAACAAGATACACGCAGAATGGCCTATGACCGTTTCATGTACATAAATGATAAATGCTTTCCTGAGGCCTTGAGAAAGCGTCTATGTATGTGAAACGGCCATTGGCCAGCCTGTGTGAATATTTTTATACCCATAATATGGATATGTACCTGCTATGGAGCGAGAAAATGATTGCAAGTTTGTCTAATGGTGAGTGCCGTGCTTCTTCCACGTTTGGAATAATAAGTATACACACCACTGCTCTATTCATCTCTATAAAAACTAATGAAAGGAAGCCAAAACAAGGCTCAGCAATTTCCAGCAGTCTCATAAAGATAAATGGATGGGCAGCCGTTCATGGTTGGCCTACGCTCTATTCATACAGGGAAACATAAGAACATATTTAGGTGGGGGGCCCTGTGGTTGGATGCTCACCGTTCATATTCTTATCCCCTATACTTCAGGTAGGAGATAGGTTTCAAACTTGGTACAAACCATTTAAGGATGGTTTTTCAGATTTCATTTTACTGTTCGTGAAGTCCCCATAATGTTTTTTTATGTCATATAGAGTGTCCCTCTATAGTATCATAAACCTCAGCTCAATCTACCTGTGGTTCCTGTAGGACATTATAATTGTCCTCTGGAAAGCCCTGGGAATACAGAGGACTGAGACATCTCTCTGGTGAATTCATCCTACTGGATGGCATTTTACCAAGTAATATGAGGGGCTGCTGGTCCTCCATTATGACATCCTTATACAGATCCTTCTTTGGTGGATTACTTTTACTGGATATATCTGTAAGAAACACACAGTCAGAATACACTGTAATGATCAGCTTATGGGAATATCTGGGTGACTCTCAAAAGTGGTCTCTTTTTTACAAACAATTCAATTCTCCTCTTACCCAGTGATGTGAGAGGCTGGTGGTTCTCCATCATGATGTCCTTATACAAATCTTTGTGTCCTTCTAAATACTCCCACTCCTCCATGGAGAAGTAGACAGTGATATCCTGACACCTTACAGGAACCTGACACAGACACAATGATACAGTTATGATCCAGACATATTAACCCTTGTGTTACTGTGTAATGACCCAGCATTCCCAGCAGCGCTCACCTCTCCAGTCAGCAGCTCAATGATCTTGTTGGCGAGGTCTAGGATCTTCTGCTCATTGTTCCTCTCAGGTATCAGTGAGTGAGTTGGAGGCTCCATGATGGGGCTCTGGATCCTGCTCCATCCTCCTGACTCACAATTGCTCATAAAATTATCAGATGTCTTCTTCACTACTGTATAATCCTGTGTATTGAGATAGACCCAGATAAATATCACTATATACCGTACATTCCCCAAATCCCTCACCTCCCTGGTTATATCCATGGGTTATTAAGTGACATCATTCAACTATTTCCTAAAATCACCTCTCTGGTCAGCAGGTAGATGATCTCCAAGGTGAGGTTTAATATCTTCTCAGTTATGTGGTTCCCATTCTTGTCCATCCTTCATGGGCCAGTCAAGGAGAAGACTCTGGAGTTGAGCGGGAGTTGGACCATGAGATAATGAAGTCAAGAGACAGAAATCTAAAAAGATATCCCATAATAAATTATCATCTTACACTTATCATAACCTTCTGTAACCATCCTCACACTCATGAAAAACTCCTGCATCCTCCTCTCTGGTCACAACCTCATGTAACCTCCTCACACTCATCCCAACCTACTGTAACCATCCTCTGACTTATTTTTCTCTCCTATTTACCCCCTTCCCCTAGCACACTGCGCACACCACAGAAGTTTTAGGACATCCGCTTTCCCTCAAAGAGACGCCCCATTCACATGTCCGCATTTTAGTCCGCATCTAGTCCGCAATTCTTAAATACCAAATATGAGCGTGGGATAGTCGGTCCAAATCCCGGACTCCCTTCAGCAGATAACACAAAACAGCAATACCGGGTTGTATCAAAATGAGTAAATATCTTTATTACTTAATATATAAAAGAGGATCAAAATCCAAACAATGTAAACACATGTATATATATGGTTGGTGGTGCAAAACACAAAGGATAACAAACCCTCACGGGGGTGATTGTCTAGCGTAGTGTGACATCAGAGTATAGAAATAAGAGTCAATAGCATCATACATGGGGTGCTAGTGTCGATTTTGGCATAATCTGTTGTAACATATGCCATAAATCAAATGGAGCTTAAGCCAAGTGCTAGTAGCTGCATAACAACATCAGTAGTATTAGAATAGACGGTAATCCATATAAGACGTACCTGATGTCACTCTCTAGCGCTGCACTGCCCGTGTCCCGACGCGCGTTTCGCCCTCCTGGCTTTCTCAAGGGATACACGATCCCTTTGTGTTTTGCACCACCAACCATATATATACATGTGTTTCCATTGTTTGGATTTTGATCCTCTTTGAGATATTATGTAATAAAGATATTTACTCATTTTGATACAACCCGGTATTGCTGTTTTGTGTTATTCCGCAATTCTGCGGAATAGATGCGGACCCATTCATTGTGAATGGGGCCGGACATGATGCGGAGAGCACACTATTTGCTCTCCGCTTCCGCATTTGCGGAGCCGCAGCCCCGAACTTCCGGGTTTCGGCCCCGAACCATCCGGCCACAGCTCCGCAAGAGATAGAGCATGTCCTATTCTTGTCTGCAGCCTGCGGACAAGAATAGGCATCTCTATGGGGATGCCATTGCTCTATGGCAATTTGCGGATCCGCAACACACCACGGACGTGTGAATGGGGCCTAAATGACAAAAATATTTTTACGGCTTTAAAGCCCCCAGTGAAATGACACAGAAGTGCAGCTGCACAACTAGGCTAGGGGCCTTAATCTCAGTATATATATATATAGAATCAAGGTTTTTGCATATCAGTGCCACTTGTGGCTCTTTAAATGTCAGCATGTCCCACCACAACCAGTATGTCACCTCCAATGTGGAGCTCCAGTTGGTGCCTCCTTACCAGTCACTACAGGAGATCCATTCTATGATTGGAGAATACAGATATGCTGGTGGGGAGATGTATTGTGAGGAGGACATTACAGGCGGATTACATTATAACCCCTCATCAGCATTGTACTCACCAGTGCAACAGGATGTCTGTGGATAAGAAGAGGTTAAAGGTGCAATGAGGAGAACAGCATTATTACTCCTACACTCATCTGCTCTGCAGAAGCAGCAATACATCCCCTGGAGTGATCAGTGACCCCTGACTGTATAAGCACTTCCTCTTCTGGTTACACCACTGGTGACGTCATCGTGGCAATGTGTTTAGTCCCTTGTGTGGGAGGAGTCAGGCACTGGGCTTTGTTATCTCACAGACAAACTCTACTACTTCTCTTTCTTAGTGGTGGGACTCGTTTGGCATCAGGGTTATGCACGCAGATTGTGCACGTAACAGACCTGTAGGTGTCTATAATGTATAGACCGCAGTCCTGTGTGTGGAGTGTGCATGCAGCAGAGCTACTGTGCTCCCTGGACATTACACACACATCTCTGCTACCTGTATATTACCCACTCATTGCTGTTCTGTCTAGACATTTAACACTAAAAAAACAAACAAGCTCACCAGTCTATTTATTGCAGATGTGGTAGCTGATATAGATAAACAACCGGATAAATCCTTCTGGAATTGTGGACAACGGATAAATCAAAGAAGCCTACATTTATTTGAGAGTATTAGGGTACTTTCACACTAGCGTTAAAGTTTTCCAGTATTGAGTTCCCCCATAGGGGCTCAATACCGGAAAAAAAACGCATCAGTTTGTCCTAATGCATTCTGAATGGAAAGCAATCCGTTCAGTATGCATCAGGATGTCTTCCGTTCCGTCCCTTTTATGGTACTTGGCCGGAGAAAATACCGCAGCATGCTGCAGTTTTTCTCCGGCCAAGATTTCCGGGAACACTAGCCGGATCCGACATTATTTTCCATTGAAATGTATTCATGCCGGATCCGGTACCAAGTGTTCTGGAAAAACGCATCTGGTTTTTCGGTCTGCGCTTTAAAAATGTGAAAAAAATAAATACTGGATCCATTTTTCCGGATGACACCGGAGAGACGGATCCGGTATTTCAATGCATTTGTTAGACGGATCCAGATCCGGATACAAATGATATCCGTTTGCATACGATTTTACGGATCTGGCAGGCAGTTCCGGCAACGGAACTGCCTGGCGGATTCTTCTGACGTTAGTGTGAAAGTACCCTTATTTGACTATTCTGAATTATATATTATGCATTGTATAATTGCTTCGCATAGTGCAGTTGTTCTGACGTCGTTTTCATCTCGCTGTTAAATGGTCCTTTGTTTTTTAAATCACATCCTGTACATTGTATCTCCATTGCAAACATGCTCAGAGGTTCTTCAAAGTCCCACAGAAGTGAATAAAGCATTTTGGGAGTTGTGGAACAGCTGGAGTGCCGGAGTGCATTAAACGTGTAACAAATACACAGACCTCTCAGCTGCCATACGCAAACTACACAAAAGAGCCCCACTATATGATATATGTGCAATGTACAAGCAGTTTTGTGTACTTTGAAGGCAGCATAGCTATGTATAAGTTACAGACATGTAATGTGCTGGCAGCAAAACATATGTGCAACTGCGCAGGGATCCAGTAGGCTCACTGACACTTCTTACTACTGTCTATTAGTTTGCATGTAATGGGCTGAATAAATGAATTCCATTGATTTTTAGACACAGAGGGTAATCTATGATGGCTGTTGGAAAGCAAGGGCCCATATACTGTTCTTGCACAGGGGCCCTAGTGGCCCTTTCCTGTCTGTGTTCTCCCGTTATGCCTGTGTTTCAGGCTCAGGTATCAGAGCAATGTATGTGTAGTGTGTACAGGAAGCAGAGCTGTGGGTGTAAGAAGGTTGCCTCTAGCTTCTCTGATTTATGGGGACACTCTTCCTGGGACAGACTCACTCTCTCGCTGTCATTGTTTTATGGGGCATTCTGGTTTAGAAAAGCCACAACACATCATTATTTAAACTAGAGAATCTTTGTCTGCAGCTTAACACAGGAAAGGGATTGACACATTTCAACCCCATAGGATAACATAGTGAATGTCTTTATGCGGTGGATTTTTCCGCCACGAGTGAAGGCACCCATATTGCACCAATGATGCAGAAGTATACGGATAGTTGCACACACAACTATGCAGTGGGGAAAGAAAATATATATTGACAGACACAAGTGTCAGCTAGGTTTAGTTAGACAGGTGAGTGGGAAATGTGTGGCCTATGACAGTTTATTGGAACCCTTTAAAAAGAGAGGTTCTCATTTCCATTAGTACTTACCTGCCTGAGCTGTGGTATCAGTCAAGAATTTCTGTGTTTACATGATTGGGACTGCATAGAATGACACGGTGGGTCATAAATGGTGCCTGGGCTGTAGGTTCTACATTCCTGATGTCTACACAGGCTGTCACAGCTCCTAAGTGCCCAGATGTAAAACCCTTACATGGGCGGACTGAGAACTTAATGTAGTCCTGGAAAAAATAAATAAAAGTGGCCCTATGTTGTAGGCAACAGAACTAGGAGGGGCCATCAATACTGTAGAACAGGCCAAAATACTGCCCCCAGCAGAACCCAATACCACAGTACAGGCCAAATACTGCGCCAGCCAGACGGTAAATTAAGGTGTCAAGGTTCAATATACAATACTCTTAGAAAAAAAAATGAACATTTTTAATTTGAAGGAAAATATATCCTTATATAATATCTTATATACCACTGGCCAGAGCAGAGAACAGCCTCAGAATTGGGAATCTACATGTGATTGCCGTGCAACAATGAAATAAACAGCACACAAAACATAGCTGTGTATTAATGTGAAAGCCAGATCACGAGAAAATAGCTGGTGCAGTCTAGAAAAACATACAAAGTCTACTCAAGTATATAGATGAAGGAAGAGCATCAGCTGACAAAGGCGTACTGATCAATTTCCAAAGGGGATGTCCAGGAGATGTGAAGCCTAATGGGACTCAACCAGGATCCATAATAGGGAAGTGTAATCTAGTTATAGCTGGCAAGGCAAAGTAACATATAATTTAGTCTAATGGAAGCTTGGTAGTAGTACCACAGAGATGCAGTAAAAGTTCTCATCAGAAAAAGTATTGGGGGCTGGGAGGAAAGACAAGCTCCATGGTTCGAACATGCCTGAGCAGAAGCAGCATGTCTTGCTAGCTGGCAGACCACAAAGAGTATATCTTGCCTCATCATTCTCACCTGTTAGGTCAAAATATAAATTTCTATCCCCAAGAGTTTACATATTACCATTACGCAAAATAACTTACAGCAATGGTCTGGCATACCACTGCTTTGCAGATGATAGTCAGCCATACCTGTCCTGTCTGTTAAGCCTAGAGTCAATGACCCATCTCCAGCTATAAAATTCAGCACAGCTAAACTATGAGAATGGATGAATACCAGGTAGCTAAACAAGAACCAAGACAAAGCTAAAGTTCTCCTAGTCAGAAGTCAGTCGCTAACGTTAATGGAAACCAACATATCCAACATCCCTGGGTGACATAACACTTCAAAGCTCAGACCACTTATCCAATTTGGGTGTAGTTTTTGATGGTGGAACTCTCAGGAACAAGTTATCTGCTATTGTTAAATCTTAGTATTTCCACTTGAAGAACATCGAAAGAATGATACCTCATTCCACCAGGAGATCTATCTACACTGGTACAGAGCTTCGTATCCTCATGTCCAGACTACTATAATGTCCTACATGTACACTTTGTAGGCAACACACCACCTTCTGTTAGTTCAAAATGCTGCTGCTAGGTTAATCATCAACCTAGACATGCCATATAACAACAGTCCTTCGCTTACTATACTGGCTGACCATAAATTGTAGAACTTATAAAATTAGCTTGCCTTTAAAGAACCACTGAGGCCACAGGATCCTTGCCGTCCTCTCAGATCAGCAGGCTTGAATAAACTGTCCATACTCAGGAGTCACCATGAAGCATTTGTCTTTGGTCATTGAGTCTCTGAAAATTATTATCTGGATCAGACAGATATCATCCATGAACAATTTAAAGCAAGTCTCAAAATGCTCCTGTTCAGTTTGGCATATCAGGACAAATAACATGTTTTTCATTTTTTTAAAACTGCATTACAGTATAAGATATTGATCAGTTTCCTCCTGGACTGCGCGCTAGGCCCTTTATGAGTAAAGTGCGTACTAAATGGTTGTTGACTGCCATGTTGAGGGGTGAGGGGAGAGCAGTGATAAGTCCCAGAGGATCCATTTCAAAATTGCAAGTGAAGTGCTGTTTTAAAAACTCATCTAAGGGCTCATGCACATGACTGTATCCCTTTTGCGGGCCACACAGATCCAGGCCGTTTGCTGTCTTATCCTTGTTCGCAGAATGGAGAAGAATAGGACGTGTTTTTTTTTTTTGCGGGACTGCGGAATGGACGTGCGGATGCATAAAGCACTCCGTGTGCTGTCTGCATCTTTTGCAGCCCCATTGAAATGAACGGGTCTGCATTTGATCATCAAAAAATTAAGATCAGATGCTGACCAATTACGGTCGTGTACACAGGCTCGGACTGGCCCATCGGGGAAGCAGGGGATTCCTCGGTAGGCCCCCAGTCTCCTGCGCCCGGAGATAAGACTGAGGAGTAATTATTTTTCTTGTTTCTTAGGAGAGATCATTATTGTAGCTACTAGGTGCAGTATAGCACAGTGATGCAGCCTCCTACTGGTGTAAATTGTACAGGAGGCACCACAGTATCTTCTAACTTCCAGGGCTGCTGGCAGTGAAGGAGGAGAGAACATGTCTGGCCATCCTCCTGCCCTCCCTGCTGTCAGAAAACTGGCTGCTGGAGAGAACTCCTCTGCGGTGCTGGGCTGATTTCTAAGGTGTGTGACAGTAGTTGTCAAGGATGGAGAACAGTTATCAGGAAGTGATAAATAACGACAGACTGGCTTGATCCCAAACTAAGGAAAACATAGGAGGGCCCTATAAATCCCTAAGAACTCTCCCTAAGTGCTATGCACATGTACAAGTCCCGGTGGTAGACAGATACATGCCCTCGTACCTATAACTAAGTGACACCTGAATTCCCTATAGTAGTGAGGGGAACGGCCACCGGCTCCCTGCACAGAATACGGAGGGAGTCAGGGGCAGCTAGACTCAAGCCAGCAAACAAAACACAAAGTAAACGGAATGCACTTATCTTAGAGCAAAAACAACTGCAGCCTCCAGCAGCACACACTTCATCCAGGAAGTAATATAAACCGCACGGAGAAGCAGTAAGGGAGGGAATATAAAGCAAACCAATAAATCAAAGATAAGAGGCAGCTGAGGGAGAGAAAGGAACTGAGCAAAGTGAAACGAAAACAAAGAACGTCATACACAAGACAGGGAGGAACCTCTGACCGACCGTCTCCCAGAACCGGCAGTGACAGTAGTGAGCTGTAGGAGACTGTAAGAGGGAAATAGGGGATTTTTTTAATAGTAGATTCTGATCTGTGTATGTGTGCTGCTCTCTGCAGAGTTTAGAGTGGCAGATTTATACTTTTTACCATTTATCAAATTGAAGAACATTTTAGGGTTAGTTTTGCTCTCTTTGGCAATTAATCTCTCGGTCTCTAGTTTGGCTGCTTTTATTTGTTTTTTTACATGTTCTATTTTTTTAGTGATTTAAATGCTTTTTCTTTGTCATTTATTTCTTTCTTTACAGTTCTATTTATCCACATTGTTTTTTTCTTGTTCCTTAACCTTTTATTCCAATAAGGTATGTACCTCTCACAATTAGATTTTAGGATGCTTTTGAAAATATCAAATTTTGTGGCTGTATTTTTATTTTTGAGGACTTTGTCCCAGTTAGTTAGACCTATGGCCTCTCTGGCCTAAATTTTGCTTTTTTGAAGTTTGGTATTTTTGTTCCTACCTGAAGAAACACTCTTTTGAATGACAATTGGAAGGTTATTACTTTATGGTCACTATTTCCCAGAAGTCCCCCCCCCCCCCACCCTGTACATCTGTTGTTCTGTCAGGTCTTTTGGTTAATACTAAGTCCAGTATGGCTGTCCCTCTAGTCGGGTCCTGAACCAGTTGGGAAAGGTAATTGTCTTTGGTTATTGCCAAGAACCTGTTTCCTTTATGAGATATACAGGTTTCAGTTTCCCAGTCAATATCTGGACCCTTAATAATTGAGTCTCCCACTACCAGCACCTGTCTGGCCTGCCCTGCTCTCCTGCTTACTGGAGCTGACATTGCCCTGACTGGCAGTAGCAGTGCTCTCCCTAAACTGACATCCCCCTCATCTGCCAACCTTGCAAACTTGTTGGGGTGTGTCAGATCAGGGCTAGCCTCCCTGGCACTCCTTCCTGCTTTCTAACTGTTATCCAGCTAGCTACCTCACTTTCCTGAGCCTCCTCGCTACCACCCTCCCCCACATCTACCCCATCGAGTGCATGCTCAGGGAGCAGCAAACTCTTTTCCAAATTGTCAACGCTTCTCAGTGTTGAAACCTGCCCAGTTAGATAAACGATGTGCGATTCCAAACAGACAATTTCCTCACATTTTGAACAAAGATATGCACTCTCAAACGACTAATCTAGGACTGCATACATTAGACAAGATGTGCACTGGACTGCTCTGTCAATAATGGAAAACATACTAAATTGGGATTACGCAAGAAAAGAGAAAAAATACAATATGGTGCAGTGATAAGACTCTAACTTACTGTAGTCCCCTCCTAAAGTCCCTGAATCTCAAGTCACGTAATCTGAACACGCGAATGCTCACAAACTCGTGTTGTTTGTCTGCTTGTAAAAGTGCAGCTTTCAAACCAGACTGCTTTTTTTCCTCTGGATTCAAAGGGCTTTGCTGCCCTCAAGACTGGCTATTTAACTTCTCCTAATTAGATAGTCACACCCTAATAACTCACCTGTGCAACACCCTGGGGAATGAAGAGAAAAATAAATGAATAAAAAATGTAATCACAGTATACTCTCAGTTGCTATGAAATAAACCTGGCAGCAAAAGCAAGTCACAGTGTATAAACTAGACTACACTGCTCTGATTTGGTATAGAGTACAATAAAGTCAGGCACAGCCACTCAGCAATGCATGCAAATAATTTTCACAGATACTCCCCCACGTAATCTAAAGTCACACACTTAATCTCAAACACGCGAACGCTCACAAACTCGAGTTGTTTGTCTGATTGTATACGTGCAGCTCTCAAACCAGACTGCTTTTTTCCTCTGGAATAATAATAAATATTTTTTAAGAGGTTATACAGAATTTATATTTTGATTACCTATTCTCAGGATGTCATCAATATGAAATCTCCGGGCAACCCTGCCACTCAGCTGTTTCAGGAGGTCCCATGAACGCAGAGGTCTCCTCATAGCTTACCAAGCACAAGGCTGTACTTTGTATAGCAGCTGTATTTGGTATTGCAGCTCACCCAATTAACTTGAATGGGGCTGTGCTGCGCCTAGGCCATGGAACCAATGAACGTGACTACATGGCCTAGGAAGAGGACTAAGCATTTATGGATTGGCGAGGGTCCAGAGAGTCAGACCTCCATCAATCTCATATTGATGATTTGTCCTGAGCATAGGTCATCAAAATGTAAATCCTGGAGAACCCTTTTAAGCTGACGTCAGAGTTGGTACATTTTTACTGACTCGACTCCACAGCGCTGCATGTACTACACAGTATATATGTATACTGGATGAGCATTAGCACTCTTCTGGATTTAAAGGGAACCCATCACCAGGTTTTACCCTATAACTGCCACCGACTTGACGCCTCTGATGTCACCCACAAGCTTCTGCAGCACAGACCTGGTACATAAGCTGTGTTTCTCCATGTTGTGGGCAGATTAAATGATTTTGTTATGCGTATGCGTCAGTTCTGATCCAACTTCTGGGTCATCATCATCTTCATTCAACAACTGTAGGAGCAATAACATAAAACCTAATGACTGCCACATGCTTAGGACAAAAGTGGTGTCTGCTCAATTTCCCCGGAGCCTCCACAAAGGTCCCCGCCTCCCCAGGACAGAAAACAATGTAGAAGCTCAAGTTTAAAAGGCCCCTCCCTTTACCTGCTTCAGTTGTTGTTTCCTGTCCTCGGGATTGTGTGGAAGTTATTACCACATGGCCTCTTACTATTGCCCCATCCTGCAAGGGCTGGTGCATAGGACGGGCACTGAAGGGGTCTGGAGCCTCTATCCCCGTTCTTAGGCAGAGGCCTTCAGTGAAGGCAGCCCCAGGCATCTGTTCCCCCTCTTCATCTCATGGCTGGGAACGAGTGATATCGCATGTGCGCATGCGCAAACAGGCCGGAACTCTCTAGGGCCGCAAGTTCCACTTGCAAGGCCTCTATTCATCACTTCCGCCAGCACATGACGTCAGAGGCCTGGCAGATATCAGGGGAGATGTCTTCAGGAAGGAGCGCTGCAGTACTAGCGTCTTCATGACAAGTGCGTCACGTCAGCTCCACTGGATGTGCCTGATATGTCCGGCAGGCCTGTGGATCTCTCTGCCGCCCGGTAAGCCTCCTTTCCAATATTGTGCTACATGTGTTTCTCCTGCTACAGGGATGGGGGGCACAACATTTTTATTATCCCCCACTGGTGTGGTGCTGGTCCCAAGTTAGAGTTATGGCCACTAGCCCTGATTTATATTACCTTGTAGGGCTGGGAGGCCAGCACCATTAAATCCTCTGGAGGAGAATTGGGGCACAAAAAATGTGCAATCAGCAAAAAATCCCTGCCGTCAAAGACTAAAAAGGCGCTCTGTCCCAGATGTACGGACAAAGTAGTGGCCGAAGAGTCTCCTTCCTTCCTAGAATGTATAAAAAATATGATCAAGGAAGAAGTAAAAACAGTGATAGACGCGTCTTGCCACCGTGTTCCCCCCAACCATCCTTTTGCAGATTCGGACTCAGCTTTGTGGGATAAGACTCCCAAGATAGATGTCCCAGTTGCCTGCATATCAAAAAAAGACCTTGCTGCCCTTTGAGGATATGGGCCTTTTAAAAGATCCTATGGACAAAAAATGTGAGGGTCTTCTCAAAAGGGCATGGGAAACAAACACTGCTATGTTAAGGCCGAGTATAACGGCCACCTGTACCTCCAGATCATTGTCAGTCTGGTTAACCCAGTTGAAGGAACACCTGGCAGCCAGTACCCCCAGAGAGGACATTTTAGCCTCCATTCCCATCCTGAAACAGGCCTCAAATTTTTTGTCTGATGCTTCGTCGGATCTGGTGAAGCTCTCAGCTAGATCCTCTGCCCTTTCAAATGCCACACGTAGAGCCATATGGCTCAGGTCTTGGTCTGGGGACGCCAGTTCTAAGAGTCGTCTATGCCCCATCCCCTGTGAAGGGGATAAGCTTTTTGGCTCTGTCCTAGATTATATACCAGATAAGGCATCAGACAAGAAAAAAGGTTTCCTGTCAGATTCAAAATTTTATCAACAAAGACGGTCTTTTCGTAACCAAAGGAGACCTAGATCTGACCAGAAGAGAAAGGAGAGCTCGGGAAAGTGGCAGCCCTCTAGAGGGAAGGGAAGAGGATTCCTATTTACCCCAGAAACCTCTGCAAAACCATGCTAATGACTCTCAGGGAGGAAGCAGACTAACAAGATTTGTCTCGGCCTGGGAAAATATTTCTACCACTCCCTGGGTAATAGCCACTATAAGAGAAGGCTACAAGCTCAAGTTCAATGCACCTCCTTCAAATTATTTCACGTTCAACAAACCATTACTTCAGAAGGAAAAACAGCAGGCTCTAGAATCCGAGATCGGTTCTCTCCTACAAAAACAGGTCATAATCCTGGTTCCAAGAAATCAAGAGGGAACGGGGTTTTATTCTCCCATCTTTCTCATCCAAAAACCAAACAAATCCTTCAGATTAATAATAAATCTAAAAAAGTTGAACATAAACATATCTTACAAGAAGTTCAAGATGGAGACAATAAAATTGACAGTAAATCTCTTGACTCACGATTGCTACATGGTAACTATGGATCTCTCCGACGCATATTACCATGTTCCCATGCACAGACAGTGCCCAAAATATCTCAGGATTGCGGGTTTTTTGAAGGGGCAAAAACATCACTTCCCTTCGGGTTGTCGTCAGCCACCAGGGTTTTAAAAAAAATTATGTCAGAAGTAACAAGCTCTTTTCATCTCCAGGGAATACTAATTGTTCAATATTTGGATGACTCTCTGGTGGCAGCCCTGTCCCTCCAAGATCTCCAAGCTCATTTATGGGTTGTGAAAGAAAAATTGCTGGAACTAGGCTGGTGGATAAACGAAGAGAAGTCATACCTAGTTCAATGTCAACAAAAAATATTTCTGAGAGTCATGCTAGATTCCCACAAATCTCATGTCCTTCCTCTCTCAAGAAAAACAAACCTCTCTCAAAAGGTGAAGCTATTCTGCGAGTCCAGAGAAGTGTCTATCAGAGATATCATGACGCTGTTAGGCCGCTTAACTTACACAATCCCTGCAGTCAGGTGGACCCAGCATCATACAAGGATACTACAGATTTTCCCCCTGAAGTCCTGGGATGGAAATCAGGACACATTAGACAAAAGAATAAAAGTCCCTCTAAGAGTAAAACAGTCTCTCCTTTGGTGGAGAAAAAAGAAAAATCTTCAAAAAGGTGTGTTCTGGCGACATACAGATTAGAATAGTTGTTACAACCGACGGCAGTGGTCGAGGTTGGGGAGGCCACACCCAAGATCAAGCACTACAGGGTGTTTGGAGTCAAAAAATGGCAGCAGCATATTCAAATTAAAAAGGGCTCATGGCGGTATACAAAGTACTAATTTCTCTACAGTTAACCATAAGATTCCAACATGTAAGAGTCCTGTCCGACAATGCAACTACCGTGGCTTATCTAAACCGGCAAGGGGGAACAAAAAGAAAGGCACAGCAAGATCTTTCAAGAAGGATTTTTTGCTTGGCCAAAAAGAACCTAAAATCCGGCAGTGGCTGCAGGAGAAGATGAGAACTGGCAGCAGAGACTCTGAGCCTTCACCTCAGGGAATTTACTGTGCCTCATGCTAGGGTTGGGCAATATACCGGTGTCTGCGATATACCGCGGTATTAAGAAACTGCGATATGGCGATATCACAGTTTCCTAATAACCGCGGTATTTAATGATGTCATAGGAGCAGTCGCACGTGTGCCGACCGCTCTTAAAACATCCATGTCAGGGGTGTGGAATTCCTATCGCCCGCCGCCCGGGACATGTAGTGCCGGGCGCCGGGCAGGTAGTTTGTTAAGTAGCGGGCTCTGCCGGGAATTTAGCACCGGCCCCGCAGTATTTATGTAGTTAATCTCTTTAGAAGTAGCCCAACCTTAATAACTATTGTTGCGCAGGCTCCCCGGGCAGCTCTCTGTTCCTCCATGCTCCGCCTGTCTGCTCCGCCCACTTTATGAATGAAGGGGCAGACGGTGCATGGAGCAACAGAGAGCTGCCCGGGGAGCCTGCGCAACAATAGTTAGTAAGGTCGAGCTACTTCTAAAGAGATTAACTACATAAATACTGGATAGGAGCTGCGGGGCCGGTGTATTACTGCAGAGTAACACTGCTCCGGCCGCTGCGAGTGCCCCCCCCCCACAGTGTTGGGGGTCTGTGGCTGACACTGTTATGGGGGATCTGTGGCATACACTGTTATGGGGTATATGTGGATGACACATATATAGCATAAGATGCTATATATGTGTCAGCCACAGATCCCCCATAACAGTGTCAGCCACAGATCCCCCATAACAGTGTCAGCCACAGATCCCCCATAACAGTGTCAGCCACAGATCTCCCATAACAGTGTCAGCCACAGATCTCCCATAACAGTGTCAGCCACAGACCACCATAACAGTGCGTCAGCCACAGACCACCATAACAGTGCGTCAGCCACAGACCACCATAACAGTGCGTCAGCCACAGACCACCATAACAGTGCGTCAGCCACAGACCACCATAACAGTGCGTCAGCCACAGACCACCATAACAGTGCGTCAGCCACAGACCACCATAACAGTGCGTCAGCCACAGACCACCATAACAGTGCGTCAGCCACAGACCACCATAACAGTGCGTCAGCCACAGTGCCCCCCCATAACAGTACGTCAGCCACAGTGCCCCCCATAACAGTGCGTCAGCCACAGTGCCCCCTCCCATAACAGTGCGTCAGCCACAGTGCCCCCCCATAACAGTGCGTCAGCCACAGTGCCCCCCATAACAGTGCGTCAGACACAGTGCCCCCCCCCATAACAGTGCGTCAGCTACAGTGCCCCCCATAACAGTGCGTCAGCTACAGTGCCCCCCCCCATAACAGTGCGTCATACAGTATACCGTCTCCTTGTGGCTACCCCCATACAGTACAACGTCTCCTTGTGGCTGCCCCCATACAGTATAACATCTACTTGTGGCTGCCCCCATACAGCATAACGTCTCCTTGTGGCCCCCATACAGTATAACGTCTCCTTGCGGCTGCCCCCATACAGTATACCGTCTCCTTGTGGCCCCCATACAGTATAACGTCTCCTTGTGGCCCCCAAACAGTATAACGTCTCCTTGTGGCCCCCAAACAGTATAACGTTTCCTTGCGGCTGCCCCCATACAGTTTAACGTCTTCTTGCGGCTGCCCCCATACAGTATAACGTCTCCTTGCGGCTGCCCCCATACAGTATAACGTCTCCTTGCGGCTGCCCCCATACAGTATAATGTCTCCTTGCAGCTGCCCTCATACAGTATAACGTCTCCTTGCAGCTGCCCCCATACAGTATAACGTCTCCTTGCGGCTGTCCCCATACAGTATAACGTCTCCTTGTGGCTGCCCCCATACAGTATAACGTCTCCTTGTGGCTGCCCCCATACAATATAACTTCTCCTTGCGGCTGCCCCCATACAGTATAACGTCTCCTTGCGGCTGCCCCCATACAGTATAACGTCTCCTTGCGGCTGCCCCCATACAGTATAACATCTCCTTGTGGCCCCCATACAGTATAACGTCTCCTTGTGGCCCCCATACAGTATAACGTCTCCTTGTAGCCCCCATACAGTAGAACGTCTCCTTGTGGCCCTCCATACAGTATAACGTCTCCTTGTGGCTGCCCCCATACAGTATAATGTCTCCTTGCAGCTGCCCCCATACAGTATAACGTCTCCTTGTGGCTGTCCCCATACAGTATAACGTCTCCTTGTGGCTGCCCCCATACAGTATAATGTCTCCTTGTGGCCCCCATACAGTATAACGTCTCCTTGCGGCTGCCCCCATACAGTATAACGTCTCCTTGTGGCCCCCATACAGTATAACGTCTCCTTGTGGCTGCCCCATGCAGTATAATGTCTCCAAGTGTTTTTTTCTTCTAAATGGGCATTTATCGTGATATATATCATTATCGCGATAAATTTCTTAATATCATTATCGTGGCAATATTTTTGATATTGCCCAACCCTACCTCATGTACGGTGCTGGAAGCCTGAAGTCCCCTCACTGGTCCCTGCATCCCTCCTACACACAGCAGCAGGGGGGTAAGTAACTGTAGGGGGCAAGTTAAGTCAGTCCTGAAAGTGCTGCCTATCACCTGTGTTCAAGTGTAATTCTGTGCCCCCTGACCTCACAGAGCCCCCCTGCAACTCTAGTGTCCCCCTGCCCACCAACCATGTCACCTTCTGACTTCTCCCCCTGCCCTCTGGAGGTTACATCAGTACTGGAGCGTTATAAGTAGAGAGACTGATATCAGTTACATAGGATGTAAATGTCTCTGGAGGTTATATCAGTGCTGGAGCGTTATAAGAGGAGAGGCTGATATCAGTCACATAGGATGTAATGTCTCTGGAGGTTATATCAGTGCTGGAGTGTTATAAGAGGAGCGGCTGATATCAGTCACATATGATGTAATGTCTCCAGAGGTTATATCAGTGCTGGAGCGTTATAATAGGAGCGGCTGATATCAGTCACATATGATGTAATGTCTCCAGAGGTTATATCAGTGCTGGAGCGTTATAAGAGGAGAGGCTGATATCAGTCACATAGGATGTAATGTCTCTGGAGGTTATATCAGTACTGGAGCATTATCAAGAGAGCGGCTGATATCAGTCACATATGATGTAATGTCTCCGGAGGTTATATCAAGGCTGGAGGGTTATAAGAGGAGCGGCTGATACAAGTCACATATGATGTAATGTCTCTGGAGGCTATATCAGTGCTGGAGCGTTATAAGAGGAGCGGCTGATATCAGTCACATGATGTAATGTCTCCGGAGGTTATATCAGGGCTGGATCGTTATAAGAGGAGCGGCTGAGATAAGTCACATATGATGTAATGTCTCTGGGGGTTATGTCAGTGCTGGCACGTTATAAGAGGAGTGGCTGATATCAATCACATAATAGGAACCATATATACAGTACTACATACAATATCTAGGAACCATTTACTGTATAATATATACAGGCTCGGAAGGGAAGGGGGGGGGGGGCATGGATCAGTTTTGCACCGGGGCCCCATGGATTGTGTGTACGCCACTGTGTACGAATCTCTACATTATTGAACCAGATCGCAACAGAGCTACACATCTAAAGACTAGATGGCAAAAGCCTCAGATAGTATACTAAGTACTTAAATAGTAAGGCACTGGAGAGATTCCTGTGAATAAATGGCCTACCTACCCCTTTTTAAAAGGCATCTGTCAGCAGATTTGGACCTGTGGGACTGGCTGACCTGTGTCATGTGCGCTTGGCAGCTGAAGGCACCTCTGTTGGTCCCATGTTCATATGTGACCACATTACAGAGAAAAATTATGTTTAAATATATGCAAATTAGCCTCTGAGCAACGGGGGAGTTACCGTTACACCTAGAGCTCTGCTCTCTCAGCAATAGCCGCGTCGTCTGCACTTTGACAGGGCCAGGCAGTGATAACATCATAATGTCTGGCCCTGTCAATGGAGGTGCAGAGAGCGTAGCAGTTGCAGAGAGCAGAGCCTCTAGGTGTAATGGCAACGCCACCGTTGCAATTAGAGGCTCATTTGTATATTTTAAAACATAATTTTTCTGAGAAATACGGACACAAATGAACATGGGGACAACACAGATGCCTTCAGCTGCCAAGCGCACATGTAACAGGTCAGCCAGTTTCATAGGTACAAATCTGCTGACAAGATGCCCTTTAAGGTCAAATGCCACCGAAAATCTGTCATAATTTTATCAATATAGTACACAGCCAGCAATCTGTCAAACAATTTTGATATGTGAGAAAGAGTAGCACTTACTCCACCAACTCTTGCACAGCATCACCTAATAGTCAACAAATCAATGCCTGGCCGGCAACTTTAAATCAATAATTTCTAAAAGTGGTTTTTAATGTTAAAAGTTTTAGCGGGATAGTCTAGACTAAAAAAAAAAAAAAAAAACAATACTTTTCATTCATCCATTTATTATAAAAAAAAAAAGGAAATGTCTTAGTGAAACCCAATAATTAATCAGCTAAAATACTGTCATAAATACTCTCTCATAGAAAGACAGCGAGCCTCTGCTTTGTAGAACAGTGAATGGAACTTGGGTGAGGAAAATTGTATCCAATTTGAATAAGGGGACTGCTCATGTACCCGACTGAGTGTCACATGTGGGTGCCGTCTGTGTTTAAAACAGTCAGCACCTATTAAAAAGTCAACGGGTTTATGCATATGGGCATTTTTTGACGCTGTGCTGTTCTATCTTTTGCATTTTTAACACAAGAAGGACCCACGTAATTTAATTGGTATATTTGAGAGACCCAACCGCTGAGCATGAAATGTGTTTTACACGCAGGACCTGCCAATTCAAGTCAAATTGGTCAATGAAAAAGGGTCAGGAGAAAAAAACTGAACCACACTGAAGGACTTCCATTTTTCACTTGCTTGCTAGGAGAGGCTGCAAGTTTTTTTTTCACACACATGAAAAACATATTAAAACTGATGACATCTATGCAGAAAATAAATTAAAAGATTTGCAGAAATACACTGAAGTGAGGGGGGGGGGGGGACAGCAGTTTTTTACTGACAGAACTCAAGTTTAAAGGGATTCTGTCAGCAGATTTTACCCCTATAACCTAAACATATGTTCATGTCCAGACTAAGGCCTCATGCACACGACCGTTTTTTTATGCTGTCCGCAAAAAGGGGTTTCGTTGTTCAGTGATCCGTGTCCGTTTTTGCCTTCCGTTGTGTTTCCGTGTGTCTTCCGTTTTTTTTAGCGGACATGACCCAAAAGATTTTACCAAAAGACAGGCTGACAATTTTTGCCAAGTGCCTGCCAAGGGATCCGCAAAAAAAACGGACGCGGAACACGGATGACACACGGGTGGCCATCCGCATTTTTTCACGGTCCCATTGACTTGAATGGGTTCGTGAACTGTTTTTCACGGACAAGAATAGGACAGGTTATATTTTTTTGACGAACTGGAATCACGGACCACGGACGCGGAGGACAAACAGTGCATTTTCCGAGTTTTCCACTGACCCATTGAAAACCAATGGGTCCACAGAAAATCACGAAAAACAGAGAAATGGACACGGAATCAAACAACGGTCGTGTGCATGAGGCCTAATAAGTAGAATCCTAAGATGGCCTTATTATACCTTACTGTGGCTCTATTTGCACAAAAATCTGCTTTTTCTAACCTGTCAATCACTTACTTAAGGTGCCCAAGGGGAGGTCCGTTAATACAGGTTGCCCTGCCGCACCCCTCGAGGTCCGGTGTCCAGCGCCGCCTTACCTGTCTTCAGCACCGCCTACCACAGCTCAGCGCCGCCTCCGCAATCCTCCCAGATCCCGTGCCTGCGCACTAGGCTCAGCCTGCTACGCCCGTGCGGACTCCTGGCAGCGACTTCGTTGAGCGAAGTGCGCATGCGCCGGCATGATGCGCACTTCGCTCAACCCAGATATGCCCTGCAGGCGCGGGATCTAGCAGAGGGACAGGGAGGATTGCAGAGGCGGCGCTGAGCTGGAGAAGGCGGCGCTGAAGACAGGGAAGGCGGCGCTGGGCACCGGATAGCGAGAGGTGCGGCCGGGCACCCTGTATTAACGGACCTCCCCTTGGGCACCTTAAGTAAGTGATTGACAGGTTATAAAAAGCAGATTTTTGTGCAAACAGAGCCACAGTAAGGTATAATAAGGCCATCTTAGGATTCTACTTATTAGTTTGGACATGAACATATGTTTAGGTTATAGGGGTAAAATCTGCTGACAGAATCCCTTTAAAGAAAACCGCCCACCACAAAATGCAAGGCAATCTGCAGGCAAACTAATACAGAGCAGAAGGAGCTGACAAGATTAATATATAGTTTTGTGTGAAAAGATTTGGTAAAACCTGTAATTCATACAAATTTTAACTTAAAGGGGTTGTCCGGGTTCAGAGCTGAACCCGGACATAGACCCATTTTCACCCAGGCAGTCCTACAGCTGCTCGAGGGTACGTGGGGAGGATCCATAGAGCGAACACGACGATCGAGGTGGTCCCATAGATGCTCAATTGAGTAAAAGTTTTGTGAATTAGGGGGCCAAGATAGTACTTGGAAGTTTTGGTCATGCTCTTCCAGCCAATGTCAGACATTTCTAGTCGTGTGACATATCACATTGTCTTCCTGGAAGATCCCGTCTGCCCCAGGGAAGACAATAAGCATGTATGGATGCACATAATCTGCAAGGATGGATTCATACCCAAATCGGTTGAGAGTAGCTTCCACATGGATGAGTGCTCCAGAGAATGCCATAAAAACATTCCCCAGTCCATAGAGCTGTATTCTTCCAACAATGGTTGCAGGGTGTTTGTTTCTCACCTGACACGCCAATGTCCATCCGTTCAATGAAGTAGAAAACATGACTCACCAGAGAAGAAAGCAAACCTTTGCCAATTTGCAGTGGTCCAAATCTGTCACTGCAGCGAAAATTGTCTTTTCTGCTAATGCAACTTTGCAGAGGTGCAGAGACCATCCGTTTGCTTCAGAGCCCTATACACGGTAGGGTTTACAGAACTGTTGTTTTAAACACACGTCTGGTAGTCCCCTGGCTCATTCTGGCAGTGAGCTGCTCCACTGTAGCGTGTCGGCCCGCACTCACGCACCTTTGTAGTGGATATTCACCTCTCCCATGAATGACACGTGGTGCTCCGAAGCTTCCATGTCGACTATTTAGAGTGATGCCATTTGTCCACTAACAATACACTTTCATCACAGCAGCACAAGAACAGTTCACAAACTTCACAGTTTTAGAAATACTGCCACCCTAGGCCTGAAAGCCAATAAAACCTCCCTTTTACCCATGACAGCAACAAATTATTTGTGTGCAGACAGCCTATCACACACCTTTACACACACAGTCAGACCACACACCGAGTACTGTGTACAGTTCTGGGCTCCTGTGAACAAGGCAGACATAGCAGAGCTGGAGAGGGTTCAGAGGAGGGCAACTAAAGTAATAACAGGAATGGGGCAACTACAGTACCCAGAAAGGTTATCAAAATTAGGGTTATTCACTTTAGAAAAAAAGACGACTAAGGGGAGATCTAATAACTATGTATAAATATATCAGGGGTCAGTACAGAGATCTCTCCCATCATCTATTTATCCCCAGGACTGTGACGAGGGGACATCCTCTGCGTCTGGAGAAAAGAAGGTTTGTACACAAACATAGAAGAGGGTTCTTTACGGTAAGAGCAGTGAGACTATGGAACTCTCTGCCTGAGGAGGTGGTGATGGTGAGTACAATAAAGGAATTCAAGAGGGGACTGGATGTATTTCTGGAGTGTAATAATATTACAGGCTATAGCTACTAGAGATTGGTCGTTGATCAAGGGAGTACTTCTTTCCTCTGGATTAACTAGCAGGATGACAGGCCGAACTGGATGGACAGATGTCTTTTTTCGGCCTTATGTACTATGTTACTGTGTTACCTTATATACCCACCAAGCCAGCTCACAACACGTGGCTTTCTTCATAAGCTGTGCACTACTAACATCAAAAGTAGTACGGTCATAATAATGTGACTCAACCGTGCATATCAATCTGCTTAGCTTCTCCTGCTCTATAACATGCTGATTGCAGATAACACTGAATTTTGTGGTGACAGGTCCTCTTTGATATCACTTGTATGCAGGAGTCCTAAATGTCTGATTAACTTACGCTGTAAAAGATCTGATCGCAGCTTCTAGAAATAGTGATCATACAAACTGCTTCTTCCCCGTGTGAGTTTTCTCATGTCTAATGAGATAGGATCTCTGGGTAAAAGATTTTCCACACTCCAAACATAAAAATGGCTTATCCCCTCTATGAAGTCGTTGATGTTCTACAAGGGCTGACTTCTGGGTAAAACATCTCCCGCATTCCAAACACGAAAACGGCTTTTCCCCCGTGTGAATTCTCTGATGCTGAACAAGATTCGACTTCTTAGCAAAATATTTCCCACAATCTGAACAGGGATATGGTTTCTCCCCTAAGTGTCCTCTTTTATGTTTAAAAAGAAATGATTTCCGAGTGAAACATTTTCCACATTCTGTGCATGCAAACGGTCTTTCCCCTGTGTGGCTTCTTTGGTGGTCAATAAGACCTGATTTATGGGTAAAGCATTTCCCGCATTCTGAACACGAAAATGGCTTCTCCCCTGTGTGAATTTTCTGGTGTTCGATAAGTCCTGACTTTTGAGTAAAACATTTTCTGCATGCTGAACACGAATATGGCTTCTCCCCTGTGTGAATTCTGTGATGTTTAACCAGGTCTGATTTGTTTGTAAAACTTCGCCCGCATTCAGAACATAAAAATGGCTTCTCTCCTGTGTGAATTCTCCAATGTTTTATGAGATTTGACTTCTTAGTAAAACATTTCCCACACTGTGAGCATGGGAATGGCTTCTCTCCAGTGTGAGTTCTCTGATGTTCAATGAGAAGAGACTTTTTGGTAAAATGCTTTTCACACTGTGGGCAAGAAAAGAGCTTTTTAAAAGATGTGCCACTGCTGCCGAGTCCATCAAGGCTTTCTTTGTGAATTCTTAAGTGTACAATGAGATCTGCCTGTTGGGAAAAACACAGTCCACATTCAGGACAAAAAAATGTTTCTTCCTCTGTGTTTGTTGTATCTTGACTAAAATGATCTGACTCCTCTGTAAAACTTTCCCCAGATTCAAAACAGAGACCTGCCTGTTCTGGAACATTATGTGATTTATCAGAACATCCCTCATGGTAAGGGGAATCAAGTGACAGATCTTCAAAGTGATGTCCTGGTTGTGCATTGTGGGCAATGGGATTCTCCCTTGAATAATTTTGCAAGACATTTTTGTGATGTCCCTCTAAGATCTTGCTGTGGTCATCTGCTGAAAATACATATAAAGCATGAATTATATATCTCCTGAAATATAGGATTATTATATATACTGAATTAACCGTTTTTCTTTTACCTATACAAATCACATAAATAATTCAATAAAGATGTGGATTTTGAATGCATGAAAATAATACAGTTACAATAAATACATGAGTAAACTAATGAACGCTTCCATTTTGATGTGAGGTCTAAAGGATCTTGGGGCTCTCATCTGAGGCCTGAAGGATCTTGGGGGTCTGATGGCGGTCTGAATTGTACAACTGAAAAGAGATAGCAGCCTGTTTGATCACCTCTAGCAGGTGGCCAAACAGGGTATGGCAGCGGGAAAAGCACTTTTACGCCCTCTTGTGACAAGACTCAGTGTTGAATCAGACCACACCTGTAATCATTTACATATCTGCCTGAGATGTGACTGCAGACAGATATTTGCAGCAATCTGACATTTGTATGTGTATTTTTTTTTGTCAATGAGTGTGTGTGTGTATCTATATTATAAAAATCAATGTCTGTTTATCCGTTTGTCTTCTATAGGCATCCAAACGCCTGAACTTTCTGACACCAAATTTGGCACATTGGGTGTCTGGGAAGGTTTTCTTAAAGTTTCAGCTCAGTAGGACATACCGTTCTTGAGATATTCCCAGAAATGCAAATATGGCACCATCACTTGACCCGTAATAGCCAATAGAAGCTCGCAGGTCTTTCACTCATATCCTAGCTGACATACACACGGTCACATGACCCTTATTAGCCAATAGAAGCTAATAAGGTGCTTCAGTCTTCGCCTCACTGACATACACACAGTTTTACACTAGGTTACCATAACACAGCCATTTTTCTAAACTGTTATAGGTCATTGTCAAGGAAACGGGGGTGCTGTGGAGGTCACTGTTAAGGGGGCGGGGCACTGTGAAGGTCACTGTTAAGGAGGCAGAGTGCCATGGAGGTCACTGTTAAGGGGAGGGGCACTGTGGAGGTCACTGTTAAAGGGGACAGGTAAAAATAAAATAAACAGTGTGTAACTGTCGGGGTATATAGGGCTATGAGCCATTTCCTTGTAAAAAAAACGAAGTTATGGATTGGCCTCCTGGGCACCCTTGGAACAAATCCAATAAACATACAAACAGGCTAACACTTCATACACAGGCAGCGCATGGTACTTTTTCTCATAAATATATATATATATATATATATATATATATATATATATATATATATATACATACACACATAGAAGGCTTATTTTTCAGTATATAATATATGACATTAACATATTGGAAAATCAGAGGAGAGTGAACAATAGATATCTTTCACCTTGTACTTACCAGGGCTGATCTCTATTGGAATTTCCTCTTCCTTACACTGCTGATCACCCATCATGTATGTCTCTTCTTCTTCCTCATCATCTTCTTCTATAACTTTAACTTTAATATCAATTAGATCTTCTTCCTATTAAAGATATAACAGTCAATGGGAAGTTGTAAAAAATGTAACAAAACACTTTAGGACAATAAAATAATAAAATATTCTATTCTTTAAAAAATTCCACGTCACTATCTATATTTAAAAAACAATCATAAAATTCTGCAGTTTTCACACTGGGTTTTAGGGCTGTATTACAGTACCAACAGATTAATCAGACCAATAGTTGGTGTGTATAACAAAAGATCTGTGTGTGGGAACGGCCATCTGACCAATGATTGGTCAGAAAATCTGTCAGATAATCGGTAAGTGTAATACCTCAGGCGTAACACACGTTAAAACTTCATGTCTTCTGAGAGCAGCTAAATGGGCTGCAGATACCATAAACAGGAAAGGACTTCATTGACTTTGTATGGGAGAGTTTTCTAGGCATGCTCTGTGTCCTATGCAGATGTCAAAAGGGAGAAGATAAGCTTTGATATCACCTATTCTCAATGGTGGAATCTGTGGTATCTATATAGAGGTGTTATCTGTCATTGTCATACTTCCTGTGCTGATGAATTACCTGTACAGAATAGGAAACCATAACCTATTATTGGACCTAGTGGCCAATGTGAAAATTGCAGGATTACATAGATTTAAAAAAATATATAAATAGTAACATGGGAAATAATAAAAAAAAAGCACCAAAAATTCTTTAAAAATATGTCTAACATATAAATGTGATTTAACTCCTTTCCGACTGCCTCGTTTAATGTACAGCAGAAGCTGGGAATTTAAATTTGGAGCACTCTCACAAGCGGCATAGACCCTGGGTTTCTGCTGTTTTAAACAGGAAAGCTTTTGGTTCTGTGTAACCCTCAGTTCACACTTGCGCGTTTTACAGCGCGTTCCTACGCGCTGTAAAACGCTCAACAGGAGAAAACTCATGTTTCCCTATGGGCATGGTTCTCACCTGAGCGTTTTACAGCGCGTTTGAACGTGCTGTAAAACGCCCTACGCTCAAAGAAGTTCTTGAGCTTCTTTGGGGCGTTTTGTCGCGCGTTTGCACCCATAGACTTCAATGGGAACGCGCCTAAAACGCGCGTTTAACACGCGTTAAAGTGTAGATATGCCTTTTTCAATTGGTCTCCAGAGTCACGAACGCGCGTATGACGCGCGTTTCCTATTTGCAAAAACGCGCTGTAATACGCGCGACAAAAACGCGCGTAAAACGTGCATCTCAGAAACGCTCAGGTGTGAACCCAGGGTAAAAGCCTTGGTCTCTTTTGAAGAAACCAAGGCTATTACAGCTGTAGTTCCTGTACAGCCCTGCAGGTGGCAGGGCTCTTTAAGAACATAGCGAATGTGTAATAAATATGGTAAATAATTGTAATGTAATTCATTGCAATTGCTTGTTATAGTCACTTAGTCTGATGTGTAAACAAAAAAAACCTGTAAAATATTTTCTTTTTTAAAAATGAAAAAAAAAAAAAAAAATATATAAAAATTCAAATCACCCCCTTTCCTCATAATTAAAATGATAATAAACAATAAAAAAATAAACATCATAAGTATTGCCACATACTACTAAAATATAAACATATTTATCCCATATGATGAATGTCGTAACAAAAAAAATTAAAATTGCCGATTCGTCATTTTTTAATTCCTTCACCTCTCCCAAAAGATTAAAGAGGACCTTTCATGGGTCCGAACATTGTAAGATAACTATCTGGACATGTAGATCTCACTGCACTTACTATTATCCCTGGGTGCTGCTCTGTTTGCCCGCTGTGGCCCTGTTACCTTCTCCCACGCAGAGCTTACAGCCAGGGAAAAAAAAACCTCTAAGGCCCCTTTCACACCTGCGTTCTTCTTTTCCGGCATAGAGATCCGTCGTCGGGTCTCTATGCCGGAAAAATCCTGATCAGGATCATCCCCATGCATTCTGAATGGAGAGAAATCCGTTCAGGATGCATCAGGATGACTTCAGTTCAGGACCGGAACGTTTTTTGGACGCAGCAAATACCGCAGCATGCTGCGCTTTTTGTTCCGTCCAAAAATCCGGAACACTTGCCGCAAGGTCGGATCGGAATTAATGCCCATTGAAAGGCATTAATCCGGATCCGACCTTAAGCTAAACGTCGTTTCGGCGCATTGCCGGATCCGACATTTAGCTTTTCTAACTAGTTACCATGGCAGCCAGGACGCTAAAGTCCTGGTTACCATGGTAAAATGTAGCAGGGAGCGGGGAGCGGCATAGTTACATTCCGTGCGGCTCCCGGGACGCTCCAGGATGACGTCAGGGCGCCCCAGTGCATGGATCACGTGATCCATGCGCATGGGGCGCTCTGGCGTCATTCAGAGCGCACCGGGAGCCGCACGGAATGCTAAGTATACCGCTCCCCCGCTCCTACTATGGCAACCAGGACGCTAGTAGCGTCCTGGCTGCCATAGTAACCTGAAAGCAATTCGAAGACTGATCAGGATCCTGATCAGTCTTCTAATGCTTCAGGTGACTTGCGTTCTGACGGATCCGGCAGGACGGAAGTGCCTGCCGGATCCTCAGAACGCAAGTGTGAAAGGACCCTGAACCTTCTAAAGGAAAAACCCGAGCTGGCAGTTGAAGGTGCAGGGTCCTCAACCTGCAATGTCTCAATAACCGCTGTAATAAGATTGGACACCATCAAGGACAGTTTGGACGACTGACCCTCAGGTGAGACCACATCCTCATCTGACCCTCTCTCCTCAGAACATGCCTCTTCCACTGAGGACACGTCAGAGTGAGGCCGAGGAAACAGGAGACACAGACACCCTTTTGGGAAAGGATGTTCTGGCCCGTTTTGCGGGACGGCCTCGATGGGCACAAGTCCCCTGATCCCCAGAATCGGACTGGTCAGAGGACTGCTTTGCCGACAAACGCCCCAATATCTCCACAATGGCTTTGTTGGTATTGGAGACCTCTTGTACCACCCTGGACAGGGAAGTTATTATGCTCTCCCCCACCTTACATGGGCGTGTGTGGTGCCATGGTGTATCTGGGGGGATGCTCTTATTTACACATTGGGCAGGAATTCCTTTGAATCTTTGCCTATACAGATCCTGAGCTATCCTCAGGGGGCTAGTTGGCAGATATCTGTTAGGCTCATCACCACAAACCACAAACAGAGGAAGGACACTGATGGAAGAGTGGACCTGAGATGAGCTGAGCAGCCCCTCTTGAAACAGAGACTATGAAAATCGGCTGAGTATCATTAACCCCTGTACCCCTGCATTTACCCCTACCTTGCCATAACCCTGTATTATTAACCCTTTCCCACTGTCACCAATCCATTTCCAATAACCCTTTAATCCCCTGCATTACCCTGCAATCTATAACCCCTGCAATATTCCCTGAACCCCTGCTATCCCTGCCCTGATTAAAAAATTGCCTGCCCTGCATTAATCCCTGCAATACTCCTTTCCAACATTGATATCCCTGGTCTGCATCGTCTTGTGATATTAACCCTTGCAGTGTAACCCTTTATATCCTGTAGGGACAGTATAGAGCCAGGTGGGTGGGTGGTACGTTTACATGTGCAAGTGTATGTCTAGATAGATTGTGGGATGGAATAGTAGATTGTATTGTGTTAGCATAGTCAGGTTTTATAGCGTTGTTACTGTATTGCGGTGTGTGTCTATATATATTTATATAACCAGTAATATAAATATATATAGATATAGCAATAATAATAGACTGTAGACTTGTATTTGTGTAATTAATTCCTATATTGTTCAATACGCAGTTTATAGTCCTTTCGGTCGCCGCCGTAATAATCCATCGCACGTAGTTCACAGAAAGGTATAGCAACAGGTAGTTGTATTTACAGTATAGTGTAAATAGGTAAAGTCATCAATAGACGGCTCACGCCTATTTATGAATATTAATTATTGACATTAACAATTAGTATTTCCTTTAACAGCCCCCACTCTGGTTCTACCATAGGCTGGGCAGCAGGGACCATTGGGTCCAGGGCAGAGCCACTTGATGGCAGCGTAGCACATGCAAAGAGGGAGTCTGACTGTGGGGATGGAAATTTTGCGCGACACGATGAACAAGCAAAATGGCGCACAGAAGGGAACGCCTGCTTCGGGGCCTGGTGTCTGAGCTCGGACATACTGACAACCCTGCCGCCCGTAAAGAGTAAGAGGGGGAATGTTAGACCTTGTAAGAAGTAGAACAGCTCTTACCAAGCCTGTGTTCCTCCACGCAGCATGACCCTATCAGCGTCCTACCGCAAAAGCCTTTAAAAAGCTGAAGTGGGCGTAGCCAGCAGTCCTCCTTCAAACCACACACACAGCCGCTGGGGTGGGAGCAGGGAGAACTCAAGCACCGCCCCCGAAATGACTCCGGTCCTTCGGGCAGGCCCTAGCAGACTCTGACCACGCCCCCCCTTTCCCCACTCGCCGGCACTGCATAGCGTGGCGTCCCCGGCCGAACTAAGACACTAAGACACAGTTTGGCCGGGGAATAAGAAGCTGCGGGGGGGACCCTGCAGGAGCAGGCCTCAAATAAGCCGGGGTCTCAATTATAAGTGGCCCTGGCGGTGCCCCTGCCGGATCCGATGCAAGCAAAACAGAATCTGGAAAACGGCCGCCCCCTTGCGACGCCGAGTCGGGGCCAAGTCTTGCCCCCACCCCCGACAGCAACCACCTCCTGGAGGGGACCAGCTTTTTTTTTTTTTTATACTCACCTGTCTGGCGTCTTCTGCACCCCTGGATCACCTCCTTCGGTGTGCGGCCCCTTGGGGAGGGACGCTACACCGGAACAAAGGTGACTTGCGATGTACGGCCGTGGTGATCCGAATGCTGGCGGGATACAGAGGCTTTTGCCAGAACCTCTGGTCCTCCTTTGCTTCTAGAGAACGGGAAGAAGCAGGGGGCTTGGGGGACCCCCTAGTCTCCCATTTCCTGGGTGGTAGTGCAGGAAGTTTTAAGGACTGCCTGAAACTTCCCGTAAGAAAAAAAGAAAAACTAAACTAAAATCAGCAGACCTGCAACGCAGGGAGGTCTGCCTCCTACAGACACTAAGCTAAAACTGATTTAGCTTAGTCCCTGTAGGAAGGGTATAGCTGAAGGGGAGGACTTTACACTTTTTTTGTGCTTAGTGTCCGCCTCCTAGCGGCAACAGCTTTACCCATAGTCAAGCCTGTGTCCCCCAATGATACGGATGAGAAAAATACCTTTTTCTCCCAGCGTTAATACAGCTGATTGCATTAGATTATCAGGTACCCGGCCAACGAGGAGTGCTCGGATGGCTGTCTGGGCATCGGCTCACACAGGATAATTTCCCAGTAGAGTTTATGGCCAGCCTGCCCCTGCTGTATAATGTCCCAGCATTCCCAGCCCAGCTCACCTCACCAGCCAGAAGCTCAATTATCTTCTTAGTGAGTTCTAGGATCTTCTGTTTGTTGTTTCTTTCAGATATCAGGGAGTTTGGTGGGGCTTCTGTGACGGGGCTCTGAGATCTGCTACACCCTCTTGACACACTATGATGGCTGCTTGGGCTCACACGTTCTCCAGATGTCTTCTTCACTACTGTGTATTCCTGTGTATAGAGAGGCCTCTCTAAATATCACTATGTACATTCCCAGAATCTCTCACCTCTTTGGTCATGTCCACGTTATCCTGTTATATAAAAAGAGTGAAATGAACTGACCTCTCCGGTCAACAGCCAGATGATCTCCAGGGTGAGGTTTAATATCTTTCCGGAAATCTTGTTCCTGGCCTTCTCCATCCTGTAAGGTTTAGTCAATGAGAGGACCACTGCTTCATGGAGGAGGTTTGAAAAAACCAAAAACACCAGCTGGGAAAACAAGAACATAGTAGTTGTATTAGAAGAGCTATGAGTCTTGTTTGCATAGCGTTTTTACTTTTTTGACACTACAGTAGATGTAGGTAGCTGTACAGTATACAGTTGCATACATAAGGGATTCGTGTCTGGATGAACACACTACAAATGGTGTGAAGTGAGATCAACATAAAAAGGGTCATTTACCCTGTATTTTAAAATAAAAAACCCAAAAGAAGTGATACTCACTTCATCCATCTCTCACCGCTCCCATCCTGATGCATCCTGGGTTGTTGGTCTCTACAATCCGATCCCTAGCAAAAGTGGTGACCCACCTCAGCCAGTGTCATTTCCAGGAGCGGCAGAGGATCATTGGGGTAAGTATCAATTCTGTCACCATTCTGACCCTTTTAAAAGGAATTACTGCCCAAGCAACTCTTTAACCCCTTAAGGACCGGAGGTTTTTTATTTTTTGCATTTTCGTTTTGCGCTCCCTGCCTTCCCAGAGCCATAACTTTTGTATTTTTCGGTTCACATAGCCATATGAGGGCTTGTTTTTCACGGGACAAGTTGTACTTTCCAACGCCACCATTTAATATTGCATATGATGTAGTGGGAAGCGGGGAAAAAAATTCCAAATGGGGTGAAATTGCAAAAAAAAAAAAAAAAAAAAAGAGCAATTCCACCACAGTTTTGTGGGTTTTTAAATTCCGACGTTTGATGTGCGATAAAACTGACTGGTTACTTTTATTCTACTGGTCAGTACGAATCCGGCGATACCCTATATGTATAGGTTTTCTTGTGTTTTGATAGTGAAAAAAAAATTTAAAAAGTGGGAAAAAAGATCAGTTACTTTTTTGTCGCCATGTTTTGACCCCTATAAGTTTTTTGTAATTATATGTACAGAGCTCTATGGGGGCTCATTTTTTGTGTCATAATTTTATTTTTTTATTGATACCATGACTTTTTGATCAACTTTTATTTAATTTTTGTGGAAAATGAAGCGACCACAAATGGCGAATCCGCCATTTGGACGCTTTTTTCCGTTTTGCTGTTTGACATATGGGGAATATTTTTATATTATTTTATATTTTTATAGTATGGGCGTTTTCGCACATTGCGACACCCGTGATGTGTATTTTTTTTCTTTTTTTTTTGGCAAAAGGGGGTGATTTGAACTTTTATGGTTTTTTGTTATTATTTTTAAAATTTTTTTTTTTTTTTTTTTACACTTTTATATAGTTCCCATAGGGAACTAGCATTCGAATATATGAAAAAATTCTATAAAGGCAAGGCTCCACAGGAAATACTACAGAGCTTCCTGGGTTTCATTCATAGAAACCCAGGCTACTACAGGCGCGTTCCGACTCCTCCGATCGCCACACGGGGAGCCGGAGCACAACCGAAAGTTTTACTTTCAGTTTGGATCGCGCACAGATGTCGTGGGGGGCCTGTACAAAATCTGTGACTTTTCTGGTATGACCTGTATATAGGGGGACAATGGGAAGTCCTATATATAGGAAGAGAAAGGATATGTACTTTATATAAGGGACATCCTGTATATGAGGGGGGAGCAGAGACATCCTGGAGGCACTGGGGAAGTAGAAGGCGTCTATGTGTATATATATATATATATATATATATATATAGAATGGGGGCTCTGTACATGTGGGGGCAGCAGAGACAGGGGAAGCCCTGCATACAGGAGGCAGCAGGAGGTGTGTGTTTGTGTATATATATATATATATATATATATATATATATATATATATATATAGTCCACAAAGATAAAGATATATAATGGATGATAATAGAAAAAATATTTCTGATCTGTAATTAATTAAAAATTTATTTTTCTTTCTTTCTTTAGAAAATACCTATATCACACCAGGGGAGGATACACAGACCATACCTGGATAGCAAGAACAAGCCCTGGATAATGGAGATCATTGGTTACATCTATTACTGTTCTGCGCATCTTTTATAATTTATTTAATATGCAGGATGATCTGGATGCGGGAGGAGAATCCTTCCTGACTGCTTAATAAGGTGTATAAGAGTTTTTTTGCTGTGGGGTGAGCCAGTAATACGGCTCTATCTGGCAGCAAGAATCCATTGGAGCGGGTCCCATCTCGGCGGAGTTTGGTTCCTGCTCCGACACCGTATTTGTGGTATTTAACCACAGCGACCGTGTGCATCTTTGATCTAACCTCTGCACAAAAGTGTTAAATTACTTGGTTTTTATGTTTGGGCTTTTTGCCCACAACAAACATGTCGGATATAGCCACAGGTAATGGAACGTGCGCGCATGCGCTTATGGCCTGTGCACGGCTGCTTGGGAATTTTTCCCGGACATGCGCAATAGAACATGAGGGACGCTCAATGTATCTCCACGGACGCCATTATGGATGGAGGCAGGTACTGCGGTTTCCTCCCCTGGAGTTTTTAAACACTTCACAATATATTTTAAGTCACATTTTTGTACAAGACAAATATTTATCTTACATTCACTATATGAATTTTATATGGATTTATTGTTTTAATGCACCGATCATGTCTATCACATACGCACTGCATATTTATATTTGATCTTATACACCTGTTTGATATTGACACAATAATTGATTGTATTTTGTGGTTGGTTGTTCACTGCCAAAATGCCTTTTTATTGTTTGTAACCTTCACTTGTATTTACGCTTGAGAAAGGCTCACACGAGCCGAAACGTCGCTCTCCACCATGGGTGAATAAAAGTTTTTTTCATTTTTTCATTAATTTGGAGTGCAGTCCTCCCTCTTTCCATTGTTATATATATATATATATATATATATATATATATATATATATATATATATATTTGTGGTCAGGGCTACGGACACGAAAGCCGAAGAGCCCTAGTGGGCTAAACACCGAGACCCACCGTAACTGCAAGACGCATCTTACCTAACTAAATGGCTAGTGGTGTGCCTGTAGCCATGTCCGTGGGTAGGCCTATAAAAGGGGGGCATACCCTGTAGAAGTGAAAATAGAAAGGGAGGGAGGGTGGGGCAACTGAGAAAACGCCCGCCCCTAGGTGGGGCTGTGCCTGGTTTAAGTAGAGCCTCCGCCCCTCCCACAAATGCAGTCTAAACAGACTGCCACTCTTGTGGTCAGGGCTATGGACACGAAAGCCGAAGAGCCCTAGTGGGCTAAACACCGAGACCCACCGTAACTGCAAGACGCATCTTACCTAACTAAATGGCTAGTGGTGTGCCTGTAGCCATGTCCGTGGGTAGGCCTATAAAAGGGGGGCAAAAACCAGCAATGTAGGGTGGAAAGAGACTTGAATGGCCTGTGCAAAGAAACCCCTGATCCAAACTGCGAAGCAATATCTCCCATGAGAGTTCGGATACATAAGTCAACCATAATGACGCCTGCATCCATCCTGTGGATAGAGCCAGGACAGAATGCTGAATGTCGCAGATACTGCCCCAATGCACGAGGGAGGAACTGGGAAACGCTTCAGAAGGAAGCGTGGACGATACTAACTAAACCTGAAGACTTGGTTGTGGTGCGAGCACTGACAAAATCCCCCTAGCCTTATGAGACTGGAGAACTGAGAGCCTAACTGTCTAGACCAGGCATCCTCAAACCGCGGCCCCCCAGCTGCTGCAAAACCACAACTCCCAGCATGCCCGAACAGCCTACAGGTATCAGCCTACAGCAGGGCACTGTGGGAGCTGCAGCCCCACAACAGCCGGAGGGCCGCAGCCCGAGGACGCCCGGTCCAGACTATGGAAAGAAGGGCCCGAAGAATACCATCTAGGCCAGGAGAGGATGTAAGCAATAAGCTAAGAACGTAGTATATGGAATCCTGTCGATGCCCTCACGTGAGTGAAGGAGTGCGATTGCGATAAGCTGCTGGCGATTTAGTTCGCAGACCTGGCTGATTGAAAACGTAACCGGCATGGTAATACAAATGACAAACATGAGGGGTAAACAAGAAAATAAACTAAAAAGTGGCCTGAAGAAAGTACAGGCGGGATTACATCATGGGCCTGACCGATGTGATAGGCGATACTTAAAATAACTATTTTTCCTGAAAAAACCTGACAGGCGAATATCGTGAACACGAGACCAGACCAACGTGGCCGGTGACACCTAATGACGAGTGTCATTCGGTACGAGAACCTGAAGGTGGCCGATGACACCCATGACTTGAACTCTGGAAATTAAAGTCTGGTCCTGGGGGGGAGCATAGCCAGACAGGTGATCTGTCGACCAGGCAGGAGTTCGTGAGCTGGCCACATTGATTATTGAACGTGAAGAAAAACAAAAAAGCGGGCAACCAACTATGGTGATTGAAAACGTAGGATGAAGAATGCAACCAGAACAGACAATAGGTTTAAAACGGTAGCCTAAGTGTGACATAAATAATTGAATGTGTATGATTGGAATGTAACGGGCTAAGAACGTTGAGTTAGAGAACAAGGGCCTAACAAAATGAACAAGAGCTATGACACCCGGGGGTGGCCCATGCTCCTAATGACAATAACGATATGTTATATGTGACAGCAGTGGCGCCGCTGCCCATCCTGTATGTACCACAAATAAGGCTATTAGTATGTTTCTGGAATCAGCTCCCTGTGAGCAGAGCATAGCAAATGACCTACCACAAATTCCTGCCAAGCACTAAATTGTCCGCAGAGGGAACGGAATGGTAACGAGGAGTGACCAGCAAAGGAAGCAATGCAGAAATGAAGGAGCAAACGGAAATAATCCATGCGGCACCCAAAGTCCGTCAGAAGTAGCCGTGTTGTAAAGAAGCCTGTCCAGAAGAGGGACAGTGTAGTAAAGACTAAACCCGGAGAGTAAGCGTAACAGACTATCCGGTGAAGGTAGCCGTGCAGTAAAAGATTCTCCAGCCGAGGGAGCAGTGCAGTAAAGCAAGTGCCCGGCAGAGGGAGCAAAGAGACGGTGGAACCAGCAGGGAGAGTGGTGCCATAAGAGGAGAGTCTGGAGGAAAGCTATGTGGTGATAAGGAGAGACCAGCCAAGGAAATGACGACTGTGAAGCAGAACAAAATGGTGAATAATAAAGGATGTTTGCCGAGGGGACTAAAAGAACAGGAGGGCGCAATGCAAGGACTGCCTGGGGGGTGGAGCCGCACAGCGATACTGCCTGTGGCATGCAGAACGAATGCATATGTACATACGATACCTGAACCGGCAGACCGCAGGAAGTTATAACTATGACAAATGGCCTTGATAATATGCGTACTGATTGAACCGAGGGTCTAGCCTGAATACCGGACAGGCTAATGTTACTGAAAAAGTCGCCTGACCCGCATGGCAGGTGACCCTTGCCAGGCTGGGCTCCGTTGTGGAAGAGTACACCTGGGGAAGCGTGGCAGACAATGGATGCACCACCAACAGACTTTGGAAAAGTGGCCTGCACCCGGATGAACAAAGAAGCAGATATGGGTGTGAGACATTTGGGCCAATCAACCTGGATGAGCAGAAGTTCAACCCACCAGGTAGATCACCAGGCAGGACGAAAAACAGTCATCGTGCCCCCGAAGCCATGGGGCCGAAGCAGTCATCGTGCCCCCGAAGCCATGGAACCGAAGCGGTCATCGTGCCCCCGAAGCCATGGAGCCGAAGCGGTCATCGTGCCCCCGAAGCCGTGGAGCCGAAGCGGTCATCGAACCCCCGAAGCCGTGGAGCCGAAGTGGTCATCGAGCCCCCAAAGCCATGGAGCCGAAGCAGTCATCGTGCCCCCGAAGCGGTCATCGTGCCCCCGAAGCCATGGAGCCGAAGCAGTCATCGTGCCCCCGAAGCCATGGAGCTGAAGCAGTCATCGAGCCCCCAAAGCCATAGAGCCGAAGCAGTCATCGTGCCCCCGAAGCCATGGAGCCGAAGCAGTCATTGTGCCCCCGGAGCCATAACAGTCATCGTGCCCCCGGAGCCATAGCAGTCATCATGCCCCCGAAGCCATTGATTCCTATAAGGTATGTACAGTACCTCTCTCAATTAGATATTAGGATGCTTTTAAAAATATCTCATTTTGTGGCTCTATTTTTATTTTTTAGGACTTTGTCCCAGTTAGTTAGGCCTTTGGCCTCTCTCAGTTGGCTAAAATTATTTTTTTTGAAGTTTGGTATTTGTGTTCCTCCCTGAAGAAACACTCTTTTGAATGACAATTGGAAGTTTATTACTTTATGGTCACTATTTCCCAGGTGTCCCCCAACCTGCGCATCTGTTATTCTGTCAGGTGTATTGGCTAATACTAAGTCCAGTATGGTGGTCCCTCTAATCAGGTCCTGAACCAGTTGGGAAAGGTAATCGTCTTTGGTTATTGCTAGAGATGAGCGAATCGAAGTTGACGAAGTGGAGTTCATTTTGAATTTCAGGAAAAATCCGATTTGCAATGAATGCGACATGGGGCAAGGAACTCTGGGAAGGTGGGATCACCCAGATTGACATGCCTGCATGCAGCCAATCAGCAACCAGCCCTGTGATGTCACATCCCTATACATACATCACCCATCTTACAGTCAGACATTTTCCAGCGTTCAGAGTGCAGGGACAGACGTATGAAGGTTCTAGGGACAGCAAGTGGAAAAATGATTGTGGAGGAAAAAAAAGACAGAAAAAATTATTTATAAGTGCCGGGAAAGGATAGGGAGGAATCATTTCACAGCATCTTAGTGCAGGGAGAGACATCTGAAGGCGCTATGGACTGTGATAGGAAAAACTTAATTGTGAAAAAAAGCCATTTACAATTGCAGGGAAACATTATTCTGCTTTTAGCGTTGCAGTTATCTGTTGAAAAGCCTTTAGTGGCATATATACGTATATCAGTACAAAAAGAAATATACATTCGCCATTCGCTGCTACACTTATATCTTGAAAAACCTTTAGTGACGTATATCAGCAGAAAAAGAAATATACATTTTTAATTTGCTGCTGCACTTATATGTAGAAAAAATTCATTAATGTATATCAGTACAAAAAGAAATATTAATTCGCCGCTTCACTTATATGTAGAAAAAACTTTATTGACAAATATCAGTAGAAAAATAAAAATACATTCACCATTCGTTGCTACACTTATATGTGCAAAAACTTGATTGGCGTTTATCAGTAGAAAAAGAAATATAGATTCATCATTCGCTGCTACACTTATATCTTGAAAAACCTTTATTGAGGTATATCAGTAGAAAAAGAAATATACATTTGCCATTCGCTGCTGCACTTATATCTTGAAAATCTTTAGTGACATTTATATCAGCAGAAGAATAAATATATATTCACCATTCGCTGTTACAGTTATATCTTGAAAAACCTTTATTGACGTATATCAGTAAAAAATAAAAATATATTCAGCATTCACTGTTGCAGTTATATGTGGTAAAGCCTTTAGTGGTGTATTTCAGTAGAAAAATTAAAATATATTCAGCATTCGGCACTGCAGTTATATGTGGGAAAGTGCTTTTTGCTGTAAGGACCGAATTACGTTGTGGTGAAATTTTGTATTTACGTTTCACACACTGCGCGCACCAATACAGGTGAATACACTATGCACTAACCCTGCACAAAAATGCTAACTAATTCACAGCAGCACGCATCTATCTGCGGTATTGCTTACTGGACACTACGGAGCCCTCTATTCAACACAGAAACCACACGAGGACCGCATCTCGCTCTTTCTGCGCGGACCTACTTCCTCCACTATGTCCCATTCACTTCAGGTTACTCTGCCTCAGACGCCGGTGTTTTTTTTTAAGCCTATAACCCTCTGTTTAAAATCCTTTAGTGGCGTATATACGTGGAAAAATAAAAATATACTCGGCGTTCACTGTTCTAGTTATATGTGGTAAAACCTTTTGTGACATATTTCAGTCGAAAAACTAATTTTATTCAGCCTTCAGCGCTGTAGTTATGTGGTAAAATCTTTTGTGACGTATTTCGGTGGAAAAACACATTTTATTCAGCAGTCAGCGCTGCAGTTATATGTGGTAAAATCTTAATTGAAGTATTTCGGTCGTAAAACTAAATTAATTCAGTGGTCAGCGCTGCAGTTATATGCGGTAAAATCTTTATTAAACTATGTCGGTCGAAAAACAAAATTTATTTTGCAGTCAGCTCTGTGGTTAGATACGGTAAAATCTTTAGTGACATATCTTGATGAACTTCACGACTCTTCCGGGCTCAAAACTATCTTGACGCTTTGTCTTCTCATTGTCTGTAGCTACTAGAGGCCTGTTCATGCTAGGCAGGTTGCCCCAGATGTATCTTGGTCGATCGACACTCTGTCATTGTGCAATTCTGTGGCTTCCTCATGCTGCCGCCACCTCCAGACTCTGTCATTGTGCCATTCTGTGGCCTACTCATGCTGCTGCCACCTCCACTCTCTGGCATTGTGCTACTATGTGGCCTACTCATGCTGCTGCCACCTCCAGACTCTGTCATTGTGCCGCTCTGTGGTCTCCTCATGCTGCCACCACCTACAGACTTGGTCATTGTGCCACTCGGTGGCCTCCTCATACTACCTCCACCTCCAGACTCTGCCATTGTGCCACTTGGTGGCCTTCTCCTAATGCTGCTGCTGCTTCTGCCGCCACCTACAGACCCTGTCATTGGGCCACTCTGTTGTCTCCTCATGCTGCTTCCACCTCACCACTATGTTATAAGTCCACTCTGTGTCCACCCTCCCCACTTCATGACTGGTCCACTATTTTGTCTTTCGGCCTGGCTGACATCATTATTTATTTGACCCTTCTTCTGATCTGTCAGAAGGAAGGAAAAATGAGACACACAATGGATCTTGTCTGTGTAGCATCTTTAAGGCCTGTATGGTCCCATCAGTATTGGCTTATGATTTGGTAGCCAAAAGCAGGAGTGGGTAGAAACACTGAAGACATGCAAATATTCCATTAACGTGAATCCCTGTTTTAAATCCACTCCTGTTTTTATTTTGCCTTTAGCAATACTGATGGATTATTGAGCAAATGCTGACCAAATGAAGGCGGATGCTCCACAGACAGATCTGTTTTTTTCGGGGTAATTGTTCTGACGGATCAGCGAATGGGGAAAATGAATCAGTGACTAGTGATGAGCAAGCACCAAAGTTTTCGGGTGTTCGGGTACTCGGTCCGAACACATAGCGATATTTGCGCGCTCGGCCGAGCACCAAAGTATAATGGAAGTCAATGGGAGACAACCAGGCACCCCGCTCGGATGAGGGGAGGGTGCCTGGTCCATTGGAAAAGGTCAAAAAGTGACAGAAACACCACCGAAATGGATCTGGAACAGCATGGGGACCATGTCTGGGTATATCTTGGACTCCAATGTCGCTGCCTGAAACCATATTGTCACAGTTGTCCGCCACTTTTACATAGCGACAAATTCACGCCCAAAATCCCGCACCGTCAAAAATAAAAAATAAAACATTTTTAGAGTTAAAATTGTTAGAAAACATTCTTTCCTGTATATTCAATTGTATAAACAGTGCAAATGCTGCCAAAAACTGCAAGGAAGAAGCACTCCGATACAACAGCCTGTATATCATATAATGGAGGGCCTCATTCACATGGTGCTGCAATTGTTCAGGTACACTGATACACTCATAAAGCCTATGCACTAAGTGAAAGGGCTGGCAAAAATTACACGGAACCGGCACTCCAATACTCCCTTTATTACACATAAAAGAGGACATCATATACACCCTTGAAAAATTATGATTGATGGCCTGCTGGTGACTTCCAAAAACATTTGACGCAAAGGCCTGCTGTTTACCCTCTAAAACATTATAGTTGAGGGCATGAAGGTGAGCAGACCCTATAAAATTTTTTAGTGAGGGCCTGAAGGTGAGCAAACCCCATAACACATTGCAGTGATGGCCTACAGGTGAGCAGACCATATACAACATTAGAGGTGAGGGCCTGAAGCCGAGCGGGCCCCATAAAACATTGCAGTGCTGGCCTACAGGTGAGCACACCATATAAAACATTAGAGATGAGGGCCTGAAGCCGAGCGAACCCCATAAAACATTGCAGTGATGGCCTACAGGTGAGCAGACCATATAAAACATTAGAGGAGAGGGCCTGAAGCTGAGCGAACCCCATAAAACATTGCAGTGATGGCCTACAGGTCAGCAGTCTGCATAAAACAGAAGTGAGGGCCTGAAGGTGAACGAACCCCATAAAACATTGCAGTAATGGCCAACAGGTGAGCAGACCATATAAAACATTGGAGGTGAGGGCCTGAAGGTGATCTAACCCCATAAAACATTGCAGTGATGGCCTACAGGTTAGCAGACCGTATACAACATTTGAGGTGAGGGCCTGAAGCCGAGCGAACCCCATAAAACATTGCAGTGATGGCCTACAGATGAGCAGACCGTATAAAACATTGGAGGTGAGAGCCTGATGCCGAGCAAACCCCATAAAACATTGCAGTAATGGCCTACAGGTGAGCAGACCATATAAAACATTGAATCTGAGGGCCTGAAGGTGATCGAACCCCATAAAACATTACAGTAATGGCCTAAAAGTGAGCAGACCATATAAAACTTTAGAGATGAGAGCCTGAAGGTGATCTAACCCCATAAAACATTGCAGTGATGGCTTACAGGTGATCAGACCGTATAAAACATTGGAGGTGAGGGCCTGAAGGTGATTGAACCCCATAAAACATTGCAGTAATGGCCTACAGGGGAGCAGACCGTATAAAGCATTGGAGGTGAGGGCCTGAAGGTGAGCGAACCCTATAAAACATTTTAGTAATGGCCTACAGGTGAGCAGATGGTATAAAACATTAGAGGTGAGGGCCTGAAGGTGAGCGAACCCTATAAAACTTTGCAGTGATGGGCTAAAGGTGAGCAGACCGAATAAAACATTAGAGGTGAAGGCCTGAAGCCGAGCGAACCCTACAAAACATTGTAGTGAGGGCATATATATTTTTTATGGAAGAGGAGGCGGAGGAGGAGGCGGATGAGAAAAAAATATTCAAACATATACTTTTTTTTGCGGTGAAAAGTGTGCATCTGAATCTTGTGGATTGACTACATTATAAAGCATACATTTAAATTGCTTTTTGTTCCTCATTAGCTCTGCTTTCCTCTGGTGTAGTGGAGAAGTCAGGGGCAATCCAGGCCTTGTTTATTTTTATCTGAGTCAACCTGTTAGCATTGTCAGTGGACAAGCTGATGCACTTATCTGTAATAATGCAGGGCAGGCCAGCACCTCCAAGACGTAGAACGCAAGTTCATGCCACGTGTCCAGCTTGGACACCCAGTAGTAAGGCACTAAGGGATAATTTAGGACACTGACATGGTCTGCAATGTATTCCTTCACCATCTTCCAAAACTTTTCTATCCTTGTAGCACTAGGCCACGCTTCAGGATGAGGTTGCTGGTGGGGTGTCATGTGTTCCCATTTTCTCCAATTTGCGCTGAGAAGACGAACTAGGGGAGGTCTGGCTATCACCATGTGTTATCTCCTCCCCAATTACCTCGTCTGACACGTTCGAAGCATCCTACTTAATTGTGAGCAGCGATCGTTTGAGTAGACACAGCAGTGGGATGGTTAAGCTGTATCGCCACCAACCATCTGTGTGGATTCATCAAAGTTTTTTAAAACCTCACATAGGTCTGACATCAATGCCCACTCCTCGCTTGTGAATAGTAGCAGTTGACTGGAAAGGCGACGACCATGTTGCAGCTAGTATTCCACAACTGCCCTCTGCTGCTCACAAAGCCTGGCCAACATGTATAATGTAGAATTCCAGTGCGTGCTCACATCGCACAACAGTCGGTGAGCTGGAAGCCGCAAGCGCTGCTGCAGCATTGCCAGACCGGCTGAAGCTGTGGACGACTTTTGGAAATGGGCACACAAGCGGCGTGCCTTCACTAGTATCTCCTGAAAATTGGGGTAGGTTTTGATAAACCACTGAACCACTAAGTTTAAGACGTGTGCTAGGCATGGAATGTGTGTCGGGTTGCCGAGCTCCAAAGACGCCACCAAGTTACGGCCATTGTCGGACACAACCATGCCTGGAACCACAGCTTGGTCTTGTCCCTTATACCCTGCCACAGCTCTGCGGTGGTGTGCTGTTTGTCCCCTATGCAGATCAGCTTCAGCAAGGCCTGTTGACGCTTACTCACAGCAGTGCTACACTGCTTCCAGCTAGCTACAGATGGCTGACTGCTGTTGAAGGTGGAAGTGGAGGAGGAGGTGGCGGAGGAGGAGAAGTGGGGGTTGGAGCCAGTAACATAGCTGCTGGTGGAAAGACTGATGGACGTAGGGCCTGCAATCCTGGGCGTGGGTATCACCTGTGCCATCCCAGGGTACGACTCACTCTCGGCCTCCACAACATTCACCCAGTGTGCGGTCAGGGAAATGTAGCGTCCCTGGCCGCCAGCACTTGTCCATGTGTCCGTGGTGAGGTGGAAGGGTGATGTTGTGGGACACATGCTGGTGTAAGGCGGGCACAGCACACCGTGAAAAATAGTGGCGGCTGGGGACTGCGTACCGAGGGACGGACACCGACATCAGGCTGCAGAAGGCCTCAGTGTCCACAAGCCTAAATGACAACATTTCAATGGCTTGTAATTTTAAAAGTTGCGCATTGAGTGCTATGGCCTGTGGCTGGGTATTTGTGCTTGCGTTTAAATGCCTGTATTATCGAAATTTGGATGCTGCACTGGAACAGGGAAGTGGATGTTGTTGCTGACGGTTCATGCGAAGGTCCAGGTGCAGGGTGAGGAGCATCTAGGCCTGCGCATTCGACAGGGGATTGGCCAGCAGTGCGTAACACAGGGGAAGTGGAGGCAGTGGTGGGACCCATAGTGTGGACCCACTTACGTTCGGCCCACTTACTCGGGTGCTTGGATGCCATGTGGCTAATCATGCTGGTGGTGGTGAGGTTGCTAGTGTTCACGCCCTGGCTCATTTTGGTATGGCACAGGTTGCAAACTACCACTCTTTTGTCGTCTGCACTTTCCACAAAAAAACGCCATACTGCGGAACACCTACCCATTGGCAAGGTAGATTTACGCATGGGGGTGCTCAGTGTAAAGGTTGCAGGCCTATTTGGTGTCGGCCGACGTCTCCCTTTTGCAACCCCACTGCCTCTTCCAGACTGTTGCGGTGATGCGGATCCCTCCCCATCTGTACTGCTGTCCTCGCTCGGCTTTTCACCTTCCCATGTTAGTTCAGTGACCTCATCGTCCACCACCTCCTCTTCCACTTCCTCACTCTGCTTATCCTCCTGACTTGACCTACCCACCACCTCAGTGATTGTTAACTGTGTCTCATCATCATCCACCTCGTGAACAAATGATTGCCGATCACCGGCGTCATCTTCTTGAGACTTCTCCAAAGGATTTGACACTGTACCACATAAAAGGTTAGTATATAAAATGAGGATGCTCGCACTGGGAGAAAATGTCTGTAAGTGGGTAAGTAACTGGCTGAGTGACAGAAAACAGAGGGTGGTTATTAATGGTACACACTCAGATTGGGTCACTGTCAATAGTGGGGTACCTCAGGGGTCAATACTGGGCCCTATTTTAAATATATTTATTAATGATCTTGTAGAAGGCTTGCATAGTAAAATATAATTTTTTGCAGATGACACTAAACTGTGTAAAGTAATTAACACCGAAGAGGACAATATACTGCTACAGAGGGATCTGGATAGATTGGAGGCTTGGGCAGATAAGTGGCAGATGAGGTTTAACACTGACAAATGTAAAGTTATGCACATGGGAAGGAATAATGCAAGTCACCCGTACATACTAAATGGTAAAACACTCAGAAACACTGACATAGAAAAGGATCTAGGAATTTTAATAAACAGCAAACAAAGCTGCAAAAACCAGTGTCAGGCAGCTGCTGCCAAGGCCAATAAGATAATGGGTTGCATCAAAAGGGGCAGAGACACCCATGATGAGAATATAGTCCTACCACTTTACAAATCGCTAGTCAGACCACACATGGAGTACTGTGTACAGTTCTGGGCTTCTGTGAAGAAAGCAGACATAGCAGAGCTGGAGAGGGTTCAGAGGAGGGCAACTAAAGTAATAACTGGAATGGGGCAACTACAGTACCCTGAAAGATTATCAAAATTATTGTTATTTACTTTAGAAAAAAGACGACTGAGGGTAGATCTAATAACTATGTATAAATATATCAGGGGTCAGTACAGAGATCTCTCCCATCATCTATTTATCCCCAGGACTGTGACTGTGACCAGGGGACACCCTCTGCATCTGGAGGAACGAAGGTTTGAACACAAACATAGAAGAGGATTCTTTATGGTAAGAGCTTTGAGACTATGGAACTCTCTTCCTGAGGAGGTGGTGATGGTGAGTACAATAAAGGAATTCAAGAGGGGCCTGGATCTATTTCTGGAGTGTAATAATATTACAGGCTATAGCTACTAGAGATGGGTCGTGGATCCAGGGAGTTCTTCTGATTGCCTGATTGGAATCAGGAAGGAATTTTTAATTCCCCTTGAGTGGGGAAAATTGGCTTCTACCTCACAGGGTTTTTTTTTCCTTCCTCTCGATCAACTAGCAGGATGACAGGCCAAACTGGATGGACAGATATCTTTTTTCAGCCTTATGTACTATGTTACTATGTTACACACTGTATTGACTTGCTGTAAGGTACTGGATACAGAAAAATACAGATTTTGGGCAATACACTAGCCCACAGATAATGTAATTTTTTCAATACACACTGTATTGACTTCCAGTAAAGTACTGGATACAGAAAAATAAAGATGTTGGGCAATACACTAGGCCAGAGATAAGGTAATTTTTAATATACACACTATATTAGGATATAGTTCTATATTGGATACAAATTTGTTCCAAATAAAATGTATTCTCTGCTGGAATTCTGTATATACGGTTGCGGCCTAAACCCACACACAAATGTGCCCAAAACTAGTTAACTATGGCCAAAATATAAATCACTCTCTGCTGGAGTAATTAATAAAACGGTTGCAGATTGAATACACACACAGATGTGGCACGAATTAGGTTAATTTCCCCTGAAAAAATAATTTATTTGATGGTGCAGTGAATATGTCAGTACCAGGCACACTGTAGTGAAGAAGCTCCTTTTTATAATGTCTGCCCAACACACTGCTTTATGATGGTGCAGTATATATCTCAGTACCAGGCACACTATAGTGAATAAGCCCTTTTTTATAATGTCTGTCCAACACACTGCTTTATGATGGTGTATTGTAGATGTCACTGATCTGAAATCTTTCTGTCTTTTAGAAGTTTGGGTAGTTTAAAAAGGGATTTTCAAGCCCTGCACTATCTGTCCCTTCCTGGTGACGCCTGTCCCTGATAGTGCTGAAGCAAACCCCTTCTTAAAAAAAAAGGGTGCTGCACTGCTGTCAAACACACACTGTAGTCCTTAACTACTACAGGACCGCCTAACGCAGGGATGCGTCCTGCGGGCGGTCCTGTAGCTCTGTGTGGACGCATCGGCGCGTCATCTCGCGAGACGCGTGAGTTCCTGCGCACGCGCGCGTCTTAAGAGTTGAACTACAGCCTGCCAGCGATGATCAATCGCTGGCAGGCTGTAGATGCGATATAAATCGCATCAAACATGTATACCAGACACTGTTTTGTGAACAGCGTCTGGTATACCTGCTACCTGGTCCTCTGTTGGTCCCATTTGCTGGGATCGACCACCAGAGGACCAGGTAACTATGTAAAGTTGCACCAAACACTACACTAACCCCCCACCCCCTCACCTATTAACCCCTTGATCACCCCATCTAGACCCCCTGATCACCCCCCTGTCATTGATGACACCCCTTGTAAGGCTCCATTCAGACGTCCATATGTGTTTTGCGGATCCGTGGATTCACGGATACGCGGAACTGATCCACGGATCCGCAGATCCTCAAAACACGGACACCGGCAATGTGCTTTCCGCATTTTGCAGATCCGCACATTGCCAGAACTATATAGAAAATGCTTTTTTTTGTCCGCAATTGCGGACAAGAATAGGACATGTTCTATATTTTTGCAGAACGGAAGTGCAGACCCGGAAGCGCGGATCTGTAATTCCGGATCCGAGTGGGACAAAGTCTGTCCCCGTAGAAATGAATGGGTCCGCAATTCCGTTCCGCAAACAGAATTGCGGACGTGTGAATGGGGCATAAGGGTCCCTTATCCCCGCCAGTTAGTTAGCTATTTGTTAGGTAGCTAGCGCCCAGCCCACCGCACCGCAGTCACTGATTTTGGCAGAGATTTTTTCATCCACATTGATGCGAATGAAAAAATCTGTGCCGTTCATTTTTTTTTTTTTTTCAGCCCAGAGGCTGAACGGAAAAAAAAAATCTCATTACCCGTATGCTCAATATAAGGAGAATCGCAGAAACTCCTAATGCTGGCCATACGTGTATTGATTGCGGAGACCCCTAAAATGTCAGGGCAGTACAAACACCTCACATGTGACCCCATTTTATAAAGAAGACACCCCAAGGTATTCCGTGAGGGGTATGGTGAGTTCATGTAAAATTTTATTTTTTGTCACAAGTTAGTGGAATATGAGACTTTGTAAAAAATAAAAATAAAAATCAATTTCCGCTAACTTGTGCCAAAAAAAAAAATTTCTGTGAACTCGCCATGCCCCTCACGAAATA